>JADRCD010227427.1:0-21338 GCA_019843815.1 Montemys delectorum
CAGTCCACACACAAAATCTAATCTATTCTACCCAGGGACACCCATGCATTCCCCCTAGAGCGCTCCTTGTTACTTAGCCTCTATGGGTCCTTTACCTAAGGGATAATATGCATTTATGAGGGACTGCATACCATGCTTATCTTTCATCTAGTATCTACTTACAAGTGATAATGTTTGTCTTTCTCACCCTTTTTTTCCTAGTTCAATCCATTTGCTTGCAAATTAAATGATGTTTTTTTAACAGCACTGTTTCTCTATTTGTGGTTGAGAGACATCTAGGTTGTTTCTAGTTTCTGGCTATTATGAATGAAGCTGCTATGAAGATATTTGAGCAAGTACCCTTATGGTAAAATGGAGCATCCTTAGAGTATATGACTAAGAGTGGTATACTTGGGTCTTGAGGTAGATCTATACCCAAGAGTAGGTTAATATACTTGGGTCTTTCAGAGGGCAGTCATGCTAGGTCCTTTTTATGTATGCTCTATAGCTTCAGTAGTAGTGTCAGGCCTTAGGACTGACACTTGAACTGGATCCCACTTTGGGCCTGTCACCGGACATTTTTTGGCCTCAGGCTCTTCTCCATTTCTATCCCTGCAGTTCTTTCAGACAGGGACAATTATAGGTCAGAATTTTGACTGTGGGATAGCAACCCCATCCCTCATTCAATGTCTTGTCTTTCTACTGGAGGTGGGCTCTACAAGTTCCCTCTCCCTACTATAGGGAATTTCATCTAGGACTCAATTTGAGTCCTGAGAGCCTCTCACCTCCCAGATCTCTGATACATTCTGGAGGGTTCCCTCAACCTCCTACCTCCCGAGGTTGCCTGTTTCCATTCTTTCTGCTGGCCCTCAAGTAACTACTCCTTAGAAAGAGTAAGTCAGTCAGATGGATCATGGGTTCAGTCCCCAGAACCCATAGTAGGAGTGAACTGATTCCCAAAAGTTGTCTTCGGACTTCCACAGGCATGCCATGGGACATGTGCACCTATGTGCACATACATGCTAATAAACAAATTGATTTTAAAGGAAAATAAATAATTAATTGCTTTTCTGAAGGTTGCTCAGCTGTCGAGTTGAAACCTGAGTCAATTTGCAATCATCACACTCAGCACCTCTAGTCTGTGCACCAGGACCTTGACCATTGTATTCTCTGTCCTTCAAGATCAAGTATGGTGCTCTACTTTAAATCCCAAGACAGTCGAGTGCAATGCCCTTTCCTCTCAAATGCCATAAGCTAGAATATCTCCCAGAGGTCCACATTCCCTTCTGCTAAAGGCCACGTGACACTAGACACTCTGTGAACTGGGCTCTTAAAATTGTTCTTAAAATGGTCATTCTCCATCTATGTTTTTCTTGTCAATCTAATCTAAGGTCTGTTTTCTCTCTATTTGTAAGAAAATCTATCATAGATGATAAATGATTATAGCATTTAAAGTTTAAGAATTGTACAGGCTTCAGTCAGGTCACAGGCCTTTACAATTCTGTATTCAACATGAAATGATGGAAGCTGAGCATGGCTGTGGAATCAACATCTGAGGAGATGTATGGAGATCCACATTATCCTAAGGAAAGAAGGCATCTTTACTGTTCAAACAAAAATTTGAAAATGTCTTGCCTACCATTGCTACCCATAAATGTTTAACCCATGAAAGAAAAATGCTACTTCAGAGCATGTCCTAAATCCAGTGCATCTATATTAGATGCACTCATTAAACTATGAAGATCCAGTGATCTAATTAATCTACATTGTCACTCTTTCGTTACAAGTATGTAAACAAAATGTAATTATCCCACCATGAGAGTCAGAGACTTCATACACCTTACTTAAGCCCCACCTTAATTTAATTCATGTCTGTGACTAATTATATTCTCTTACCAAAAAAAAAAAAAAAAGCAGAAATACTTATTTTACAATCAGAATCCATAGACAGACAAAAATCAAAGCCAAACCTGTGAGAAGTTATAGGCTATTTCCAAGCAAACAAGAAATAATGCCTTGGAGCCAAATCTGGGCATACAACATCCCAGGTTGACCCAAAATGGAAGTTAAATAAGCAAAGGCAACTGTCACTTTCCAGTCAGAACGGAAAATTAAGTTGCCATTGCTCCCACATTTCCTGCCTGTGGAATCCAGGATCCTGCAATGGCATCCTCTTACTCTGTCACAGCCAAGAACAGGTTAAAACCAACCTCAGCCATAGCATGGTTTCCAGAGCTGGGAATTCAATACCCTTGACTCTTCTGGAGCTCTGGGACCTTTTCAGTGCACACAGCAGGAAATTTGGCAATGCTTTCTGTCTGAGCTCTATGCAATTGTGCTGCCAGGTAGGACACAGTTACCAGGACAGGAAAGTAGGGCAGTTTACTTCAGTAAGAGTTCACTTCACGAGAGGGAGAGGCAAACTTACTGTATGCAAATGAGAGTTATCGACAGGAAGAGAATGTTATTACTACGTGTTGGACATTTGTGTGTGAAGTCACCCGTGTTATTAACTTTTATTATTTGTCATAAGGAACTAAACACTCCAAATAGAAAGTTTTCTGCTTATATTTAAATAATGTAAGTCCCATTTTCTTTCTTCGGTTTTCTACCTCATTAGCTCCCTAGTTTTAGCAGTAATCTAAAGTAAGACAAGCCTCTTTTGTACTTACTTGGCATCCCCAGCTGAGCAATCTAGGGTGATGGTCACAGGATGAAACCTCTCGAGGTCATCTGTGGAAAGATGAGCCCACCTGGGCAAGCACACAAAGCCAGCTTCTGACATCACAAAACTGGCTTTGCCACCTGCACAGCTGACAGGCAAGTATACGGGTTCTTCCTGGTCAGCAACAGAGAACACCTGTCTTTATAAATAGCTGCCTCTTGGCACATCTACTGACTCATAGCTTCTGTCAAAAATCTATGTGAATAAAATGTATATCAGAGCCAGGCATGGCCCTCACAGCTGTAATCTCAGCAGTCCCGTAAGAGAGACAGGATTAGGAGTTCAACATCATTCTCAGCTACGCATGTTTGAGGCTAACCCTACATGAGATCCTGCCTCAAAACAAAAAATACATACTCAAAGAGGGTTAAAAAGACATATCCATGTATGCTTGAATACATATTAATGATCCATATTTTAATAAACAACACACATACACACCTTTTTGAAAATGCATTTTTGTGTAATTGCAAAGACAAGACCAGGGTCCTCTTGTTGAATGCTAGTGGTCATATCTTGAAGAACTATGTTGAGTCTCTTCTTTCTACTGTTTGAGGTTTTTTTTTAAATATGTATGGGAATTTTGCCTGCATGTATGTTTGTGCACCACTTGGATACCTAGTGCACTCAGAGGCCAGAAGGTGTCAGATCCCCTGGAACATGAACTACAGACAGTTATAAGCCGTCATGTGGGTGCTAGGAATAGAAATTGTGTCCTCTTGAAAGGGAGCCAGTACTCTTAACCATGAGCCATCCCTCCAGCATGCCCATTCTATTCTTAAGCTTCATTTGTCTTCCAGACCATTATGTAATTACATGTTAGCTAAGAGCTAAAGCTCCTGTAGGAGTGACATCAGACTCCTATTGTCCTATACTGATGTCAGATATCATCTTCTCAACTTTTGCTAAAGACTATCACATAATATGAATGTTAAATAAGCATATTTCATTTTGTGAATCTTAGAATGACAAAACCCATCCAAAAACTTGTGTAGTGTCATAGTGGGCAAAGTAGTTTTCAAAACAGTGTCTAAAATAAAGCATTTTGAAGGCCATGGAAGGTCACAATTTTGTGATAACTTCATCTTAAATACCTAAAAGCAGAAGAAATCTTTGTTCTGAGTTACTATGATGACTGACTTTAACATGTTTGTCTTTATCATAGGCATAGAAAAGCATATTTGGAAGCACTTAGATTGGTAATATCAAAGGCAGAAGCCATTTAAGCAATGGCTGTCTATGCATATGGGTGCCAGTCAACATTTCACAAGGAGTGATGATGATGCATTTGTTTACACAAATATATAATGGCGCAAGTTCAGGCCAGTGTGAACACAAAGTAAGAACAGTGTTCTCAAGAAACCTGCCATTGTTTAGTACATCTACACTCCTCCTAGCATTAACTCTGGCATCGGCCCGTCTCATATTGTCTTGTTCAAACCATATATAATCTATTATTGTCCATTAAGCCCTTCAGTGGCTCTCAGATCCTTTCCCATAATTTGAATTTTGAGTCCCTGTTTATTCCTCCTGTGTTCATTCAGATCAAGGAGCTTAATTTAGTTGGCCCTTTCATTTGCTCCATGTCTTCTTATGCCAAAATTGTTTATCCACTACTGCCAAATTAATCTTCCAGAATGGTAATTCCAATAAAATCCAAATTATTTACTTTGGATTCCAAGGCCATCTATGGTCACGCTACAACTCATCATGAAAAGTCAATTTCCTCTATGTCTCCCCTAGGCATTCCACCCCAGCAAGACTCATTTCCTACAGCCATTCCTTCTGCATTCCCATTTCTATTCATTTGATCTTTAAGAAATTAGATTGCATTTTCCCTTAAAGTCATCAAAACCCTTGCAAGAATCTACAAATAAAGATAATTTCTTTTCCCACAGTAATTGTCTTAACACCTTTTCTATTTTTCCTTATCACACATATTTTGTTTGATTGGTTGTTAGGGAATGAGCTCTGTTTCTTCTGCAAGACTGAAAGCAGGATCTGTTACTACCATAAAACACACCCAGCACAGTATATACTAGACATCGGAAGGCACTCAACCTCTGGGAAAGTCAATTGAACAAAATGTCTTCTTTTCATGAAGTTATAAAGCAAAATCATATACAGCAAGATACTAAGAAATCTAGTATTATGTGTTAATGAGAGTCAGCCACACAAGGCATTACCTTTTAACTTGCTCAAGCATTGTACAGTGGGAAGAGTTCATGGATTCAAGGTCAGATAAGTCAGCACCCCTTGCTCTGCCTCATCCCAGAATAGATCCCAGCCATTCCACAGAAACAGACATCTGACTCTGGAAGATACATACCTCCAGAGATGTGTGGAGCTTAAGGGTTTGAAAGGTCACATTAACACAGCACATTCTTGATTGTGGCCTACACTGATAATAAGTATCTCTGAGGTCAGAGTGGTAGGCCTTCCTTTAATCTGGCATCCAAGCCTTAAATTGCAGCTGCAAGATATGAGAAACTTGCCACAAGATTCATTGCTTTGGGATTCTGGGTTAACAAGCCCCTGTTCTGACATGTTAGGGAATCTGTGGTCCAATTTTAGTGAGGCCCTGGAGCACTTCAAAAGTGAGAACCCTTTTTTCCTAGGATCTCAACTTGCTGGACATTGGTCTTAAACAAATTTGTTCTTACCTTTTATATATTCATAATTTTTAAAACAACCTAAATGTTATTTGTTCTATAAAATTTAGGTATTGTGGAATGGGTCCAAGGAAATGGATACCACACAAGCCACTCCTAAGACCTGTTATGTCTGTGTAAAGGACCAGCTGCTGGGGATGAGTCCCTCACTACAGCAACTGATGAGTGAGCTAAATCCTGGCCCTTCACTAGCCGGAACAGACAAGGAAGGAACCTCATGAGTCCCCCATAGAATCACCATTCTTCTATACTCACATAATATAGAAAAAATATTAACATTTAGACTTGGGAGATAGCTCAGTCAATAATCTGCTTGCCTTATAAGCATGAGGACAGGAGTTCAATACTCAGGATGCATGTTTTTTAAAGCTGGGCATTATACTACATGTTTGCTATACCAGTGTGAAGGAGGGAAAGACAGGTCAGTACTTGAGGCTCACAAGCCAGCAAGCCTCGCTTATCTGGCATGTCTAGACCAGTGAGAAAGACTGCCTCAAAAGAAAATTAAAACAAAGTCAAACAATAGCAGTGGACAGTACCTGAAGAGCAACACTTAACATTGTCCTTGGACCTCTACACACACACACATCACACTTGTGCACTTGCACATACATGAAAACACACATCGCATGCACACATACAAGAAAAATATTATATCTATCTCCTGTGGAACAAGAGGACTTGTTTAATCAAAGCTTTAAAGTGTAGAGAAGTATAATTTGTCCACTGATGGTTTTAATGGTGTAAAGATCTCAAACACACGCCCAATATATCAGCCCCATGAAAACACAGGGGTAGAGATCACTAGCCAAAGCCCTTCAAAGAAAGTGGGATGCTCAGAAACTCAGACCTCTGTAAAGTCCCATTGCTGAAAAGCAAGAATGAAATAAGAAATGGGGAAAGGAGATTTGCCCCACCAGTTAAAAGCTGAAAGTGTGGTCAGAGCAGCTGTAGTCTTTAAGCCACAAAGGCAAGACTGGGGGTGGGGGGAGACCAATTCTGATGAAATTATCCAGGCTCAGGAAAGACAAAGGGGGAAACTCAGGAATCTAAGTTCGGAGTGTAAAGAAGGGCAAAGACTTTAAAGGGATAAGGTGGAAATACGGGCATGAAAACACATCTAGCAACTGTAAGGACTGAGCACTCAGAATGGGGAGAGAGAAGGAATTCACACGCGCCCACGCACCCACGCACCCAACACACACCCACGCACACACCGGGCAAAGGCCACAGTTCCACAGTCTGAAGAGTGGCCACAGGAGAAGGAATCCCAAGGCTTATATAAAAGGTCTGACAGCCTAGCCAGGACCAGCGGCCCCAGTGACTCCTGGCCCACTCTCATGTCTTGTCTGCTCAGTTGCTCAGTAGACTTGAAAATGAAGTGTGGTTTTTAAAACACATTTGCAATCTCCTTTATTTGTTAGTAAAATGCCTGCAAGTGGAAGGAATGCTACACTAGTAACAATTTAAGGCACTTGGTCTGCATTTCAGTTGTGGTTTATAAATAAATGTTGAAGAGCTATGTTTAGAGGGCTCACTCTTCCAACCACATAAACAAATATTAGAAGGCAGGAAAGGGAATTTTCAAAAAGGAAAAGGATTCTTCAAAAGACGTTTGTTTTTTTTCATTTATTGGTTTATTTTTTCAAAGTTATTGACCCCTTCCTCACTGCTCACAGTTTAAAGAGTAGCAAAGGTTGGTTATTCATTCTGAGAAAGTTTTGTTTTTCCTTTTTTAAGCATAGGAAACTGTGTATACCCTACTACTGGGCTCGGTGGTACATGATACTTTCCTACTAATGTATAGTTTCTATGTCTCACAGCATGACAAAAACAGGACAAATTCATTATCAAGATGGCTCTGTCTTCAGATTGAGCATGAATAAAACAAAAATAACAATTGTCATATTTTCATCATTGCCACACTTTTCTGTCTAAAGTTTTAAGAACCTAGCATATTGAAAGGTACATTGAGTACTTTGCATTCCGTGAAAATTGCCACTGTCCTTTTGGGAAATGAGGATTTATTTTTTCCTTCAATTGACTTGCCAGGTTAGGACTTTTAAAATGATCTGTATCCTCAAACTCATTGCCAATTGCTACTTTTTTGGAACTTAGATGGGCCCTTATGCATTAAAGACCTGGTGACCAGTCTCTAGCGACAGTCAGATACTATGGGACATTTGTGAGATTGGATTAGTGAGAGGGAGTTTGATAATTGGGCATTCCTTTAAAGAGCACATTGGGACTATGGGACTCTTCCTTTTCTTTTTGTTCCTTGGCTACTAAGGAGGAAGGTGACCAACCATCCATATACTTCCTCATGTTGTGCAATGCTGACGAAGGCCAGAGCAAACCATAGACATACATCTGACTCCCTGAAGATGAACATCTCTACTCCTCCATACACACTTGCTCTGTCAGTGTTGTTCTACTCACTATGAAGTCCAGGTAGGTCTTCCTGGTCGCAGACTCCAAAGTAACTAGGATTACTGATGGTGTCACCAGGTCTAAGTCTTTCCTCATTTTATAATCACTTTATTATGCAATTTTGTCACAGAGACAGAAAGTACACTGGCATTTTATTCATATATATATATATATATATAAATAAAATGTGTGTGTGTGTGTGTGTATGTGTATGGATGGATACATACATACGTACATACGTACATACATACATACGTACATACATACATACATGTCTCTTCTTGTTCTGTTTCTTTGTGTAGCCTTGGCTAACCTAGAACTAGCTCTGTAGACCAGCTGGACTTACGCTCACAGAGATCTGCCTGCCACCACTGCTCAGGTTACTCAGATATTTTTAATGTAACTATAGAATGTCTGGCAATAGCTCCAAAGGACCTGTTGAGCTAATGCATTCTACTACAACAGAACTGTCATACAGATATCTTTTCAGTCTTTAAATTAACAAACTAAATGGTATTTGCCGTTCCACAGACCTCAAGTCATCTGTGTAGTTTCCAAAGAGGTAAATAATCTTAAATAATGCTTTCTACAAGATAATAATTGCTTTAAAAAAAATAAGCTTTGAAAACTAAACTTCTTTTAATGCTTCCATGTCTACAAAGGCATCTCTATGTCTACAATCCTGGATTTACTACCATATTTTTATGCCGTCTTAACCATGCCCTGAGTTGCAACACTTAAATGGTTTCACAATATCACCAACTAACATGACTAAAAACATGATATAGAAAAAAAAAGGAGGAAGAGACAGAAGAAGCTAAGGATGGAGAAAAGGAAGAAAGAAAAATAAATGAAGAAGGAAAGAAAGAGAGTAAAAGAGGAAGGGAGAAAGGGCAAGGGAAAGAGCCAGGAAGGGAAGGCCCTACAGGCATCAGTGGCATCTGTCCACTTGGAACAACTTTTTGACTCTTCTCCACATTGTCAGTTCCATCTTCCCAAGTAAGAAACAAATGCAGAGCATCTGCCTGGTACCTTTGCCTGAGCATGTTTTATCAGCTCCACCCAGCAGGCTGCAGGCACAGGAGGAGTTCTATTCATGTAGAGTAGATCTTTGTTAGGACGAGAACCCTCCTAGCTGCCCAGCTCCTTGCTGCTTTTTTTTTCCAGCATCTCACACTGATTCTTTGCAAAAAAGAAAGGTTGTGGTTGTCACGGGTTGTTTACCTGTGGTTTCCTGTGTGCTTTATTCATTTTTCTCTCTGCCATTGTACTGAGACTGGAAAAGAGCACGCAATTATGTAAAATCTTACTGCAGCATGAAATTGCTTGAGAAACAACCCATACATTGCACGATCTCCCAGCTATTGTGTATTTCAAGAACAGGGCCACTAGGTAGTCTTGGCTGGCCCGACTCACGGAGATCCACCTGTGATTTTGAGATTAAAGTCATGAGCCACCATCCCCAGAAACTACTGCACATTTTGTCACAATATGTCAGTTTTCCTCATGCAGGAATAACACTCAACAAACTCATGTCAACAATGATAAATAATTAAAATTTACTCATGCATATTATTTGATACAGTGTTTATGCAATTGCAAGTCATTTTCCTCTCTAAGACTACTGTTCTGTTTATTCTTACCCAGTACCCAAGCAAACAAATATGAACTAAGACATTTCAGTAGGCTTACTTCACATCATAAACACAGTATAAACACACACACACACACACACACACACACACACACACACTTACTCACTGAAAGCCACATCTGGAACTAACAGCATTATTCTGAGCAACCCTTTGAGGAATTTGGATGAATCAAGGAGATTTGATACCAAAATGAAGAGGAGTTGCTTTTACTTTCATGATCCTTAATGAGGTGGATCAATAGAAGAGCTGTCAAGTTTCAGATGACCATTAAATCTGCTAATTAATCAAAAATAATGCTCATCAAAGCTCAGAGTATTTTTATTGTACTTCATTTTATACCATTAGCAGTTAAGACACTGAAGAGCTTTCATTTCTAATTATAGTCTTGTCCAATTAATTTAGTGCTGCTCCCCTCTTGCTTTTACCATAAATCAATTGTGCATAACGCCCACAACCACTACCCCTGAGGAGGTACCGGGAGCTGAAATCAGAACCCATTGCAGTGAGAGTGGAGCTATTGTTCGTCTTTGCCCTCGCTCTTCCTGTACAAAAGATGGTAGAGGTCAATTAGCAATTTGCAAAATCTCTGAAAAAAATAACAATTGCCATGCATGAATTCATGGCATTAAAGTATCCCAAGGTTTAATAATCTAGGGGGAAAAAAGAAAGGTCTTAGAAGCTAAAGCCACTGCAGAAATATTGCTAGCTTTTCTTACATTTGAAGTTACAATTCCAGAGCTAGGAAGATGGCCCAGAGAAGTGATTGCTGCAAACCACCTCACTTGGTACAGTGCTTGCTGCATCCCTAAAGAACAGGAGTTCAGCCCTTAAGAATCCATGTGCTGGACAGCCTCAGTGCTCACCTCAATTCCAGTCCTAGAAGACAGAGTCAAGGTTTCTAGAGCAAGCTCCCTAGTAAGAATATATCTGCCGGCTCTGGGCTTGAGGTATCCTGCCTCTCAGTGGAAATGGAAGAGCAATTAAGGAAGATTCCCAAGGCAACCTCTGATCTCCACATGAACATACACATGTGCTTGTGAATTAACATAAGCACATATACCACACACAGAAACAAACATGTACACACCTAAATTGAGTAAAAAGTAACAATATAATTCTTTGTACTTCTATTAGTTATATTTCTTTTCCCAAAAGAAAATATAACCTGAATAAATTCCTCAAATTTCAAATGTTTAAATGAAAAAACAATTGCATAAAATACCCATTGACGCCTTTAGTCAAATAAAATTTGCAATAATATGTTTTTAGAAATGACTTTTCAATGTTGCCTTCTCTTCAATCAACAATATTTCTAAGCAAAAGTGAAGCCAAAGGCCCTGCACATTCAGTGATGAGAGAACACAGTGATGGACAAGGAGATGACTCAGTGCTAAAGTCCTTATTGCTCAAACATGAAGATCTGAGTTCAAACCTCCAGAATCCATACGAAGCTGTGTGCAGCAGTGTGCATGTGTAATCCCAGTACTCCTAGAGTGAGTTGGGTGGTAGATTCTGGACAATCCTCAGAAACACTGGGGTCAGAGAGTCTGATATGCTCAGAGTCAAGCAACAAAGAGATCCTGCCTTAAACACAGTGCAAGGAAGTACTAAAGCATGGTTATCCTCCGACATCCACTGGCATATGCTTGCCTGTATTCACATACATATGGCAGACATACCGGGAAAATACTGTTTTAATCTTTTAAAAGGACATTGTATTCTCAGGTAATTCAAAAAGCCCATCATGAAAGAAAAGAAGAACAGCAATAATAGAGTATCTAAAACACATATTGACAATAATGCCAAAGTATACTCAGCAAAGTCTCTAGCTCAGATTAAGGAGGATTGTCAAGGAAAGTGTCTCTGGGATGCTTTTGAAGATGGGGAAGGAATAAACAGAATCCCAGGGTAACGGGAGAATAAAGAGGTTGGTAGCCACACAAAGAAGTGGATGAACATCCCAAAAAGCTGGGAGCTCACATGAGCATTTTCAAATATCTCAGTGCTGCCTTTATGGTATGATCCTTGGAGGCTGGATTTGAGGAAGCACCTTCCTTATCACACTACAGAAATGCACACAGGGAGTTTATTCTGAGATGCCTTTTCTAATAGATACAGGAATTGAAGTAATCCTGGGAGAGTGTGACACGTTTAAATCAGAGACAAAAGCCCTCAAGAGTTTTTTGGGCAAATGCCTGAGGGAGGTAGTGAGGTTGAGCAAGTGTTGTCCAGGAAGTGCTATTTCCTAGTCAGTGCAATGACCCTATTTATCAATGCTGATTATTGCAATGAGAAGAATAGAACAAGGCAGCATGCTTCATGGAAAAAATATTCAATGGCAGTTTCTTCTCTGCTATTATGTAGTAGATTTTTCCACTGTGGGTTTCTGTCCAAGTCCTTTACTTGGGTATGTTCTAACAATTTGTTCCATGATCTCATCATAAAGAAGACAAGAGCCAAAGGTAAGAGTAAGGTTTCTGCCAGAGAATAAGGCCAAGCAAAAATGCAGGAAACACTGGGAGGAGTGGAAAAAGGAAATAGTAAACTTCAGGGAGAAACTACCAAAAGAAGACATTATTTGTTCCTTCTTTTGGCTCTGGAGTCAGCAGACTGGATATGGAATCAGAGTTTGTGGAAGCGGACAGTATTTCATGGCCAGATGAAAACTGGGATATTTCTAGGCAATCACTACTCATTAAAATTAGCAAGCAAGTTTCTGAATGAATACTGGAAAGCTAAATGTTTCCTCTTAAGTTTTTTCTTACTTTGGAGATTTATATTCTAGCTACACCTTTTTTTATGTTTTCACCTCACACAATACAACTTTTTCCCCTCCAAAATCACTTTTTTAAAACATGAAACATTACAATGTTTAAAAGTTCCCTTACTTTGTCTTAGAGTTTATCAAATCTTTTTGAATTCGCTAGAAGTTTCCATTCACATGAAAGCTGTGGGCCACTCCACATTTGCATTTTATCTAACTGTGCCAAATTAACCAAGGTTGAAATATTGGGAAAAGCCAGCCTTAGGTTAATTTAGCAAATACACAATGGAGTCAACAGTTGACCACACTAGCTGCACTTGCAGATGGCCCTGTGTGCACGCTGAGCTTTTTGTCAGCCTGGGTCTAGGAGACAAATTGTTCCAGAGGGTGGAACCAGGAAAGATGTCCAGGATTTTTGAAACCCATAGGATTATGAATGGATCCCAGACTGAGACTCATCAAGGGCTGAACTTTTTATACTATGGACCGGGTTTGTTTTGTTTAGATTATGACTATGCCCTAGTTCTTCACCTTTTTTTATAAGGTCTTATAAGATATTTTGAAATTTTACAGAGGTTTTGGACATTAAACGATATTTTGGATATTTTAAAGAGATTGAATTGGCTTTGGAGGAGGCTCAAAACAAGGTTTATCTATATAGTTCTGGTTATCCTGGAACTTGCTCTGAAGACTAGACTGGTCCCAAACTCAGAGAACTGTCTGCCTCTGCCTCCCCAGTATGGGATTAAAAGTATGTCCCACCATGCCTAACTGAGACTGAACTCTTAAAATGTTTGAGGTTTTAAAGACTAGGGAACTTTTAAACATTATAATGTTCGATATTATAATATTGTTATTAATATGAGATGATTAGTAAGGGATGTGTTTGGATGTCAAATGCCAAGGGATCAATTAGGCTTGATACAAACCTACACATATCCATGATGAGGGGATCTTCATTTTAAAATGTCTCCATAAAATTAATTTCTAGGCAAGACTGTGGGACACTTTCTTTTTTATTTATTTATTTATTTTCAATAAAAAGGTTAATATCTTTATTGTATCTGGAAAAAAAGCACATATATATTTTACACAGCTTGATAAAGATAATATTATGATCTTACAAGACAAATGATACTACAGATGGTTTTCAAAGAACGAATCACATACAAAGAAATAATCTTGTTTGCATGGAAAAAAGTGAATCAAAACAAGTGAGCATGCAGCCTGTAATGAAAACATCAGCTGATGGTAAGGTAAGGACAGACAGACAGTGATGGGAGTGAGGACAGACTGATGGTATAGTTTTGGACTCAGAAAGTAGTTTGCTATCTACTGACAGTCATAAAAATGCTCCAGTTTTTTGATTTGGCACTCAAACTTAACATATTTAATCCTAAGAAATAATTCAAAATATTGTGCAGCATTAGACTGTTGGAAAGCTGGATACCACTTGATCATGAACAAAGATTTAGTGCATATTTACCAGATGGGATAATCTAGCCAATTAGTGCTATTAAAAGATAACCCCAAAGACTGAGAACAACAGGCAAAGCACACATGGTCATCTGCTGTGAGACATGCACTAGGATGAGCTCTGCTCCTACCAGGATGAGGAAGGTATATCAAGGCAGTAACTGAGGAGAATTTTCGATGACATCTTTGTCACTATCACTGGCTGTTTTGTTGCTTTTATAATAGAAATATTAAACTAAAATAACCTATATTCTGCATAAGCTGATGGAGCAAGGTGTAAAGACATAGCCACGTGAGAGGAAGCCAGTGGCTCTGGAAGGGAGGACAGTGGGATTAGGATCTAATCCCCACCCATCCTGTCACTTGTGAGCAACAGGGCTTATATTCTTCACATCTATTGCTTCTTTGTGGTATTCTGGAAGCATGGTGTCTTAGTGGGTTGAGCCTCAGAGATGATTTTATGCCAAATTTTCACTGATTCTACAATCCAGTAAAAGTAATCATTTTCTCTTTGACTGACTATTCATTTTAGCTTAGGAAATTATTAAGTTTAAAATAGCATCCCTATTCCTTGAAAATGTATTTCAAAATTGAAATAAACACATAGTTACTCTGATCAAGAAGAACAGTATAGACCTTGGCTTGCGATTGAGAGAGTCTCACTGGAGCTCATCTTCCTTAAAGTATTATAGCTTTTTGCTTGTTTCTAACTTCCCCAGAAGTGGAAGGCTGAACGCTGATCAACGTGGGCCATGCAGTCATACAGCTGGGCCCTGAGACCTCCTGAGGGGCAGCTAAAGAGTTACTCGCACCAAGCTCCAGGACACTTCATGTGCACTTCCTGTTATTTTACTACAAGTGGGTTAAATTCTGTCTGAAGGAGAAACTGTACAGTAAAAATGGAGAATAGGCACATGCCTTAATCTAACTCAGGAGGCGGAGGCAGAGGCAGATGGATCTTTGTGAGTTTGGGGCTAGCCTGCTCTAAAGAGCAAGTTCCAGACCAGCTAGGGGTGTACAATGAGAGCCTGTTTCAACAGTAACAATCCTGCAAACACGAAGGGGGTAGGATAATGAATAGGGGCAAGAGAGATGGCGAGAGAGATGGCTCATTAGCAAAGACACATGCCACCAAGCCTGATAGCCTGAGTTCCATGTCAGAACCAACTTGGTCATAGGAGAGAACCAACTACTAAAGTGGTCCTCTGACCTGCACATATGTGTTGTGGCATGTACATGGCCCCTCCCACATCAATGTAGAAAATGTAGGTGAAACTGAATGATGCTTCAATCTCACTTATACGATAAACAATAGTTCGCAAAGCAACAGGAGAAATCAGAACAGTGTCTAGAGATAATGGACCAGGCAACACTATATGAACAGGCCAGAGCACGGCTCAACTGACCAGAGATGCCCACAGCAAACAAGAAGGCAGAATCTGGATGAAAACATTATCCTAGGAAGTGAGGGGCAGGAGGAGAGGGGGAGGCAGCCAGTAAACAGGCATGAGGGGGTGGAGCAACATATAATTATCTCAATGTGGATTTTAAAAGTTAGTATTCCTCAAAGCATACAACTAGGCTTTATATTTCATGGGTTGTAGAGCAAAATGACACCGGTCTTAGCTATTCCTGATTATTCTCTGGAAGTGGTTGAGGGCTTGAGTGGTCAGAATTGAAGAGAACAGAACCTTCTGTAGTTCCCTTGAGACACTAATAGACACCCAATGCTAGGTCTGTGAGGCCCACTGAGGTTAGTTGTGTGAGACACTTTCTTGATTAATGATTGACACAAACTGTGGGCAGGGTCATCCCTGAGCAGGAGACCTTAGATGGTATATAGGAAAGTAGGTTGAGAAAGCCATAAGGAACAAGCTAGTAAAGACCACTCCTCCATGGCTTCTGCTTCAATTCTTTATGCTGATGAGAATTCAAAGCTATAGTTGATACATAGATTTTAATATGTTATATGTAAAATAAACACAAGCTTATTCTAAAGATTGAAATACATCATGTACTACATATGTGAATGTGATAAATACATGTGTGAATGCAATTTTTGTTAAGTGTTTAGGGGCAGTACTCTGAGAGGAAGGGGAAACTGGCAAGTTGGTTTTCATCTTTACGAAGGCTTGGGAGAAGTTTCATTAGTCTGGACTCACCTTCTATTACCACACAAGTTTCTGATCCTTGATCCATCAGAGGGCTGCGAGAGGTATATACAAGCCCCCAAGAAAGGATCAGGGTCCTCTGGAGCTTGTAGTTCATGTCTAAAGTGACTTTATGCAGGACAGAGGATGGTAAGATCGTCCTCGTGCTTGTAAGCCTTCTGGTTTTAAGCTACGCATTTGCAAGTGTCTTGTAGTAAAGGGATCGTATCTGTTATCTGGTGCTTGGGATGAGACAGGAGTATCATAAGTTCAAGTCTAATCTGGGCTTATTATGAAATATTTGTTCAAAAACACCAAACAAAGTCAAAAGAGGAAAGGAAAAAAAGAAAAGAAACCAAAGTTCACACGACCAGCAAATTGACTAAACTGATGCAGCTGCTAAGAAGCAAAGCTATAGTTATGTTTAAGATTTATGAACATAATTTCTTATTGAATGATTTATCAGCATTTTATTATTTTCTTGCTATGTGATAAAGCATATGACATAAAAGCATATATTTGCTTATATATGTTCTGATATATACATATGTGTGTGTGTATATAGATATGTGTGTGTATATGTATATGTATATACACATATACACAGAGAGAGAGAGAGTATGACTTGAGGAAGTTCACCAGAAAAGGTGCTAGTAAATATACAAGTGTGACGAAATGTGATGAATCTTATGACAGAGTATGTGTGGACTGTGGAGAACAAGAGTGAATGCCCATGCAAGAGTCCAGGGGTAAATTCCCAAAAGCCAAAGCAACATCTATGCCAAGGGTTCAGTAGGAGTCGCATGGCTCAAAATGTGAAGGTGGAATGTGGAGTCCTGTATGGCGGTAGGTCAGTGTCCAGGTAGAGGGATCTGCAATGAGAAGGCTTCACTCATAATGAGGACAGGAGCTTAGGACTGTGAGATCCAGCTGAATATAAATACGTCTCACAGTCTGAAGCTGCAGCCACTTTCATTTCATGACCAGGCTGTCCACAACCTACCCTCAAACTCGGGAGTCTGACGTGTTCAGGATCCCCAGACTGGTTCCTAAAGCATCGAGCTTAACCTTCTCACCCCAACCGGAGGATGCTTGTACCCACAAGCTGCAAGTACTCCCGTATTCCCTCCTCTAAACTGCAGCTGCTGGGAGCTATCAGTCCAGTAAAGTCAGCAGGCTTTCCTCCAGGTGAGCAGGGTAGCCATCAAAGACCCGAGGGAAGGAAGAGTAGCACAAATGAAATGCGGAGAGCATGGAGACCAGCTCCATGTTGGTGAGTACTACTCAAAGTTCCTAAAGGAGGCACATTTCCTAAAGGAGATACATTTTGTTGTTGTTGTTGTTGTTGTTTTGTTTTGTTTTGTTTTGTTGAGACAAAGTTTCTCTGTGTAGCCCTGGCTGTCCTGGAACTCACTTTGTAGACCAGGTTGGCCTCAAATTCAGAAATCTGTCTGCCTCTGCCTCCCAAGTGCTGGGATTAAAGGTGTGCACCACCACTGCCCAGCATGGTGATACATGTTAATATCCTTGTTTCCCCCTTTCCAATCACTTGTTCTTGCCTTGCCCATTGTGTCAACATTAAACGTTCTGTGCCCAGAACACAATACCCCATAGCACTACAAACTTTTAATTGTCTGTTCTCTTCTGTATTCTTTAGAAGGGCCTCTTCTGTCCTATCCTTCAGTCCTCAGTTTCCCTCACTGCTGATCTGATCCTGCACTGCTTTCAGATTCCCCATCACAAAGCTAACACAGTGTGTCCAGCAAGCCAACAAAATAAGGGAGGTTGCTCTCATTAAAGAAATGGAGGGAAATAAAGACGAAGAACACGCTAAGTGTATTTCTTTCCTTCCAAATAAAATCTTACGTGTTTCACTCTGCACTGAGCATGACAGATTGACGCTGTGCCTAAATATAAAACAAAGCTATCTGGTTTTAGATTTTATGAGAACTCTTGTGCAGAAAGAGCAGAGTAAATCTTAAATGGGATCTGAGGATCACATTTTAAAATACAAATGCAAAAAATGCTCCAAAAAGAAATATAGGAATTGAAAAGGAAAACTAACATTTGGGAAAAAAAAATGTTAAATTTGAGGATAAAAGGAAAAATGGTGGTTTTAGCTATTTAAAAGTTTGTACTGAGAAGAGATATGGCACATTCTCCTTAGCTTCAATCAGGAGCAGGTGATGCCTTTGACAAGGTGGATAAATTCAATTCAGAAAAGAAGTGCTCCAACATATTACCCTATCCTGGCTAGTTTTACGTGTCAACTTGACACAAGCTAGTATCAGCCGAGAGAAGAAAGACTCAATAGAGATAATGCCTCCATAAGCTTGGGCTGTAGGCAAGCCTGTGGGACACTTCCTTGTTAGTGTTTGATGTTGGAGGACCCAGCGCATTATGTAGTGGAGCCACCCCTGGGCTGGTGGTCCTAAGTTCTGTAAGAAAGAAGGCTGAGCAAGCTACGAGGAGCAAGTCAGTAAATAGCACCCTCCGTGGCCTCTTGCATCAGTTCCTGCTTCTAGCTCCCTGCTCTGTTTGAGTTGCTACCTTGACTTCCAATAATGATGAACACTCATACAGAGATGTAAGTGAAGTAAACCCTTTACTCCTCAAGTTGGCCTGATCTGGTGTTCCATCACAGGAATAGAAACCCTAAGACACACTCTCAAATGGATTTTTTACATTGCAAGTTGCTAGGCTTTCCAGAAATTAAAGTATCGGAGAGTAAGTGGAATGAACAACTTGAAAAAATATATTAGATGCATTATTATGTGACTCGTAATATTCTAATTTGTATTTAACTTTCTGCATTTGATTTTACAGTATGACCCCTAAATTTTCCCCAGATTTCTTCCACAGACCCAGTTCCCATGTCAAGGAAGATAGATTTTGTATTCCCAATGTTTGTTTGCTTTCTATCTGCAAAGGAATATATAGGAAACTATCCCCAATAGGTAACTGCTTGCAAACGAAAATTTAGTTTTCTCCAAGAGACTCTCCCCAGGGAAACAAAGTACTTTTAAGTGTTCATCAGTAGATGGTCAACAGAAAAAGAAAAAAAAAACAATAACTCAATAGCGTCTTTGGAGGTTCCTTGTCTTATAATGTCATTCCAAGACATTTTTCTTTCTTTCTTTTTTTGAAACTTTTTTTAGTTTAATTTTTTGTTTACTTTATTTTTACCCCACAGATCCTTTCCATACATATTATGGTTTCTGGTTTCTATTTTTGTGGGATTCCTGAGCCTAGAAACAAGTGATTCTCTGCTCTGTATCTGTTTCTTGTGCCTTTTCTTTTCCTTCTGTTTTTTTTTTTTTGTCCTATTCACATTTGCTTGCTTTATTTTATCTCATTACAGTTTATTTTACTATTATCTCTTAGATGACTCTTTGTTTTCTAATGAAAGAAAGGAGATAAATCCAGAAGGAAAGCAAGGTAGGGAGGAACTAGGGAGAGTACAGGGAAGAGAAACTGTAATCAAAGTATATTGTATGAAAAATAAGCAAATAAACAAAAACACCCAGTTACAATAAAAGAAAAATATTTTAAATGATTTTAAGGTAGATTTTATGTATGTTTAATAAAGTTATTTTATATGTGCCAATACTGCATCATATAGTATATTTATCTATGTATTCTTTATTAGTTAATTATGAATTAATGGAAATAATTATACAAGCACTTGGTAGAGGGAGGGACTATAAAGACAAGTTCAAATATGTGTAACTTCAGTAAATACAATGTAATATAATAGATTCCGAGGCTCTGAGCCAGTGATCAGAAGTCTTGGGGTCAGTCCAGGCTTTCCAACTACAGGTGCTCAAACCTAGAAGCAGTAAACTACTTACTATAGGATGGGATAAATCATCTATACTATACTGTACTATAATATACTATAGAATGGTTAAATCATAGCCGTTATGGGTCTGGGGTGAATATGTGTGTCTTGTGTACCTGAGCATCTCCCCATTAAAAACAAATTCCCAGAACCTTCATTTAAACCAACACTAACAGTCCATTTTCTTTAAGGGTGAGTGTTGTGTGTGACAGGAATTTTCCTGGGGATACAACACACATGTCTACTAGCCCCAGAAAGGGAGTCCACAGCAGACCAAAGTACAGATACCAAAGTCCAACTTGGTGAACCAATGAGTTTTATCCGGATTCATAACAGGAATGTGGATGGAATGTTATTTACAGGAGTAATAATGACTCAAAGAGAGCTGCATCACCAAAGCCACCCTAGCACAAGTGACAGCTCACGAAAGCTGGGAACCTGGAACACACAGCACAGTCCAAAGTTGACTCAACAGGCTGGCAAGTGGGAATTGTCTTTTCCAGGTGCCTCTGTTGGTTTAACTCTCTTCCAGGCAGCTCAGCTGGTGTCTGCTTCTGAGTGGATGATCTGGTCTCCGCGTCTTCTTTATTTGTCTGAGAATAACGTTCAGCAGTCTTTGTTGTTTACTCTTGGAAGAGAAGGACCTAGTAGATCTGGTCAGTGTGGGGGACGTCATGAGCGATTTTGAGTTGTTTACTTTCTGCCCTAAGGAGCTTCCCTGAAGGATGGAACATTTCAAACACTGTTACACCAGTGGCCACTGGAAGGTTGCCCATACGCCAGAAGATGACCCAACACATATGTGCCTAAAGACAGCACTAATTGAGAAATAACAAAAAAATTAAAAATCTATTTTTAAAAAGCATATCAAACAAGAGAGATGAATTTGTGGTTAAGAGCACTGGCTACTCTTGCAGAGGACCCAAGTTTAGTTCCCAGCACTGACATGGTGGCTTATAACCACCTAGAACTTCAGTTCCAAAGGATATGATGCCCCCTTCTGACGTCTGCAGGCACTATGCACACAGATGGTACACATATACACATGCAGAAACAACATTCAGACACACAAAATATAAACAAACCTAAAAATGTTTTTGAAGAAGCACCTGAAGTTAGGAAAGAGATGCTGTAGGAGATTGTCAGAGGAAGCGTGGGTGGAGGGGAATGAAAGGTTGATATGATCAAGATATATACATGTAAAATTTTTTCAGAGAACAAATTATGGGGGGAAATTCAGTCCTAGGGAAGATCTGTCAACAAAGCTAGAATTTTATCAGGAAATTCTCTTCGTTCTTGCCTTTCTCTGTGCATGGGCTGCCCCTGGCTCTTTTCATACTGGAAATGGCTAACCCACACTCTTAACTATATGTACTCAGACATTCTGGTCGCCTTGGTCCCAGTCCCTCTCTTCTTAAGCAGCAAACACAGCCCAAGCAGAAACCAGAAGATGACGATACAGATTCCTAGAGGACAGACTATATTAGGCACACAACAGAGGCTGGAAACTAATGCTCAAACTCTTACATTTTTCAGTACTGTGATTGATTGCTTGAAGGAGTATAGAAATTTTTCTATCTTCGGCTGGATTGCAAAAGCATAAAAAAGGCAGGGTGTATCTGAGAAAATAAAAAAAGCACTATATA
>JADRCD010227428.1:0-50702 GCA_019843815.1 Montemys delectorum
AACAATAAAGGAACCTCAGGTGGAATCACAATCCCGGACCTTAAGCTATACTACAGAGCAATTGTGATAAAAACTGCATGATATTGGTACAGTGACAGGCAGGTAGATCAATGGAACAGAATTGAAGACCCAGAAATGAACCCATGCACCTATGATCACTTTGTCTTTGACAAAGGAGGTAAAACCATACAGTGGAAAAAAGACAGCATTTTCAACAAATGGTGCTGGCTCAACTGGCGGTTAACATGTAGAAAAATGCAAATCGATCCATTCTTTTCTCCTTGTACAAAGCTCAAGTCCAAGTGGATCAGGGACCTCCACATCAAGCCAGATACATTGAAACTAATAGAAAATAAAGTGGGGAAGAACCTCGAGCAAATAGGCACAAGGGAAAATTTCCTAAAGAGTAAGCCAATAGCTTCTGCTCTAAGATCAAGAATTGACAAATGGGACCTCTTAAAGTTGCCAAGCTTCTGTAAGGCAAAAGACACTGTAAATAGGACAAAACTGGAACCAACAAATTGTGAAAAGATCTTTACCAATATTATATCTGATAGAGGGCTAATATCCAATGTATACAAAGAACTCAAGAAGTTAGACTCCAGAGAAACAAATAACCCTATTAAAAAATGGGGTACAGAGCTAAACAAAGAATTCTCAACTGATGAACACCAAATGGCTGAGAAGCACCTAAAGAAATGTTCAACATCCTTAGTCATCAGGGAAATGCAAGTCAAAACAACTCTGAGATACCACCTCACACCAGTCAGACTGGCTAGGATAAAAGACTCAGGTGACAACAGATGCTGGAGAGGTTGTGCAGAAAGAGGAACACAACTTCATTGCTGGTGAAATTGCAAACTGGTACAACCACTCTGGAAATTAGTGTGGTGGTTCCTCTGGAAATTGGACTTAGTTCCACCAGAGGACCCAGCTATACCACTCCTGGGCATACACCCAGAAGATGCTCCAATATGTAATAAGGACACATGCTCCACCATGTTCATAGCAGCCTTATTTATCATAGCCAGAAACTGGAAACAACCCAGATGTCCCTCAGCAGAGGAATGGATACAGAAAGTGTGGTATATCTACCCAATGGAGTACTACTCAGCTATTAAAAAAATGAATTCATGAAATTCCTAGGGAAATGGATGGATCTGGAGAGTATCATCCTGAGTGACATAACCCAAACACAAAAGAACACACATGGTATGCACTCTCTGATAAGTGGTTATTAGCCCAGAAATTTGGAATACAGGAAGAACAATCCACAAACTACAAGAAACTTAAGAAGAAGGAAGACCAAAGGGTGGACATTTCATTCCTTCTTAAAAGGAGGAACAAAATACCCATGGAAGGAATTGCAGAGATTAACTTAGGAGCAGAGACTGAAGGAAGGACAAGCTAGCCTAAATATAGCTATCTCCTGAGAGGCTCTGACAATACCTGAGTAATACAAATGTAGAGGCTCACAGCCATTCATTGAACTGAGTACACGGTCCCCAATGAAGGAGTTAGAGAAAGGATCTATGTAGCTGAAGGGTTTGCAGACCCTTAGGACGAACAACAATATGAACTCACTAGTACCCTCAGAGCTCCCAGGGACCCAACTACCAACCAAGGGCTATACATGGTGGGACTGATTGTTTTGGTAGCATGTGTATAGTAGAGGATTGCAAATTTCATCATCAATAGGAGGAATGGACCTCGGCCTTGTGAAGGTTTTGTGCCCCAGTGTAGGGGAATGCCAGGGCCAATAAGTGGGAGATGGTGAGGTGGCAGGCATGGGCAGGGGGGAGGCAACAGGGGTTTGTTCTCGTTTTTTTGTTTGTTTGTTTGTTTGTTTTTTGGAGGGGAAACTGGGAAAGGAGAAATTTACATGTAAATAAAGAAAATATCTAATAAAAAAAGATTAAAAAAAAAAGGAAAAGAAAGACTAGCTTCAGAGTGTCTGAAAAATGAAGATCGGCCAGCTGAACCTAGGTGACATTCATCTCAAGAGGAACAAACCTCTGCAGTGCATTAAAATGGCTAAGGTAGAGGGACTCAGCCCCAAAGAAGTGTGCACTGGAGGAGCAGATACTGCAGCAGACAGTTTCTGAAGCCACTTTATCCCAAATCTTCAGGACAGCTCGGAGGCTAAAAGGCCAGCTGAGAACAACAGAACACGAAGCATTGTGCACACTGCCTTTCCTCTCACCAGGCCTGGTTCACCATAGAGGCTGGTATAGCTCCGTTGTTCTCACTGATCACTGGGGTACAGAGTCACAGGAATGATCCTAGTGAGCTCTCAGAATCCACACGTTCTCTTGCAGCCTTGGAAGCAGTGGACCAACTGCAGCTCCTCAGGAACCCTGGACTTAGCTAATCAATAGGAGTGAAGGCCGCAGGTATAATTTTTAACAGCTTTGTAGAGATACAACTTACATAACAAAATGAGCCACCTATAAAACCTTTGTAACCCCGCACGTTTCTGTGGGTTTTTTTCTTTTTTCTTTTATTTATTTATTTATTTATTTAATTAGATATTTTCTTTATTTACATGTAAATTTTCCCTTTCCCAGTTTCCCCTCCAAAAAACAAACAAACAAAAACAACAAGAACAAATCCCTTTTGCCTCCCCCCTCCCCATGCCTGCCACCCCACCCTCTCCCAGTTATTGGCCCTGGCATTCCCCTACGCTGGGGCACAAAACCTTCATAAGGCCGAGGTCCTTTCCTCCTATTGATGATCGAATTTGCAATCCTCTACTATACACATGCTGCCAGAACATTCAGTCCCACCCTGTATAGTCCTTGATTGGTGGCTGGGTCCCTGGGAGCTCTGAGGGTACTAGTGAGTTCATATTGTTGTTCGTCCTAAGGGGCTGCAAACCCTTCAGTTCCATAGATCCTTTCTCTAACTCCTTCATTGGGGACCATGTACTCAGTTCAATGAATGGTTGTGAGCCTCTACATCTGTATTTTTTTTTTATGCTGTTGATTTAGGGGTTTGTTTCTAGCACATGCTTATTGTATAATACGCTGGGTTCCATTGTAACCTCTCTATACATGCAGATAATGGACCACTGATCCTATTGTACATACCCTGTTATGGGGTGTTACACTCCAGGGTAGTAGTTCTCCACCTTCCTAATAGTAAGACCCTGTACTACAGTTCCTTATATTGTGGTTACTCCCAACTATAAAATTATTCTTAACTGTAAAAAAAAAAAGATCATGTTATAGGAGCTGGGACTCCAGCAATGGCTTCCTTTGGAGCAGCAACTGACATTTATGTCTCTTACTGTTATATACGTACCATGTTATATAGAAACTATAGAATTTTGTGTGTTTGATGACATACTGTAAATGATTATCATAAAAGAATTTTGCAGCATGTTAACAGTATTATATTGGCCAATAGTACAAAATTTCTTTCATCCTTATCCTAAGATTTGATTTCTTCTTATTTGTGGCTTTAATGGATTACATCTTAGTTTCCTAGTTGGGAAAAATGATACTCTTATTTTTTATCTTTTCATTGATTAGTGTGATTTTCAGAAAACTTCCTGATTCACTTGAATAATCCTAGAAAGCAGTGTGCATTTTCCAAAGGATTATAACAGGCATGTTGAGAATGTGTAGTCATTGTTTCAGGACCTTGCTTTAAGTTGAAACTGGTGCTCTTTGTATAGTCCATGATGTTTTCAAAGTCATCACCACCACCTGAGTGCTGACGCTGGAGGCATATGTTACCAGGTACAACTGAAGTTTGACTATTCAATGTAAAAACAGCAGTATACAATAATTATATCAACTGAATATTCCAGAATAAGTATCAACACAAACAAATTTTCTACAGCACTAGACTCATCTAAGTTATTAATATATTTGACTGAATGTATGTTCATTAATATATTTGCCTAATACATTTAAGCTCAACTAGCAGTGGAATCTTATTTTTAAATGTTATCACAACATATATCTCTATGTAATCTGTATACTCCCACATAAATAACATATATGCATATATACATGATGTTATTTTGTGATTTTGGCATTGCTAGTTTGAACTAAATTCGTTCAAGATCAACACAGCTACATAAAACTATCTCAAAACTGAAAATAAAATGAAAGAACCATCATCTTTATATATTTCAATATCAGAACACCAAGAATGTATCAAATTTCCTAATGCAAATTTATTGGAATATGCCACCTGTTTTCTTTTATTAATTAATTGTTTATTTTATTTATTTACATTTCAAATGTTGTGCCCTTTCCTAGTCTCCCCTCCACAAATCCACATCCCACCTATCCCCTTTGCCTCTAATTCTTGAATTTTGTTTTATAAACATAATACACAGGTAAATTTCTGACCATTTGGTCTTCTGGATTTGGGTTGCTCATTGTTACTCTTGCACATAAAATGATGATTCTGATATAAGTAATTATACTCTTTCTTGACATTACTAATAATTACACAGTCCATTGAATCCACAGAAATTGATAGTTGCAGAGAATTTAGAGTGTCTATGAACATATTTACTGGAATATGAGAGTATATTTATTCAGTAAATGAATCTTAATTCCATCAATGTAATATATTTGGAATCATCAAGAGATTATTCCATTTGCACTTTTACATGACATAAAGCAAAAACACTAAAACAATAATATCATTTGTAGCAATTAATTCCCTTTGACTCAATTATTCTATGCCTACATGCTAGTAAGTAGTATAAACTGTGCTCTAGTTAACATGATAATATGTGATATTCCTAATTATTTCATGAGACAGTAATGTCATGTTAATAATCCATAATAATAATGTAGACCATGGCTTAGTTATTATCTAAGTCCTCTGACTGCTAGAAATAACACAAGTACAAAACATGGCTAAAAAAAAAGAAGTCCAGTTGTTCACAAAAACTCTTTGAATGTGTAAGATTATCAAGATCTTGGATTCTGTACAAATTACTGTCATTAACATTGTCACCTCTCCAGAAAGACTGGTAAATTTCCAAAGTTAAGATATTGTTGTTAAGGAAACAAAATATGTAATTTGTATACATATATTTAAATTCAATTTATAAATATATAAATATATTTAAATAAATGAATTTTCTATGATCGATTCTCTTGGGTAAACTTTCCACTGACCTTTTTTTACCTCTAGTATTATTTAATCTTATCATTTAGAACAATTCTATCTCTTCATTACATTCATGATTTATACTATAGATTGAGTTCCTTATTCCTTTTTTGCTCTCTCTCTCTATATATATATATCTATATCTATATCTATATCTATCTATCTATCTATCTATTTATATATCTATATCTATATCTATATCTATATCTATATCTATATCTATATATATATATATATATATATATCTGCTGTCACCTGAGGTTTTGATCTTAGCCATTCTGTTTGGTATAAGGTGCAATCTCAGAGTCCTTTTGATTTGCATTTCTCTGATAACTAAAGAACTTTGAACATTTTTTTTTAGGTGCTTCTCAGATACTCGAGATTCCTCTGTTGTGAATTCTCAGTATAGTTCTATACCTCATTTTTGATAGGGTTGTTTGGTTTTTCGGTCATTAACTTCTTAAGTTCTTTATATATTTTGGATATTAGCCCTCTACTGGATGTGGGGTTAGTGAAGATATTTTTTCCCAAGCCGTAGGCTGACAATTGTTTTATTGACTATGTCTTTTGCATTACAAAAGCTTTCCAGTTTCATGAGGTCCCATTTATCAATTCCTATTCTTAGCACATAAACCATTGGAGTTCTGTTTAGGTACTTTCCCCCTGTACCAATGAGTTCAAGGCTCTTCCTACTCTCTCTTCTCTTAGACTCAGTGTATCTAATTTTATTTTTAGATCCATGACCCACTTGGATTTGAGCTTTGTGCAAGGTGACAAATATAGGTCTATTTTCATTTTACTACGTACAGACAACCACTTAAACCTGCACCATTTATTGAAAATACTTTCTTTATACTATTGTATATTTTTGGCTCATTTGTCAAAGATCAAGTGTGTGTAAGTGTGTGATTTTATGACTGGTTCTTCAAGTCTTTTCCATTGATCAACTTGTCTGTGTCTGTACCAATACCAGGCAGTTTTTATCATGGGTTCAGTCAGAAAAGATTCACCTAACCCTCAAGAGACTGGAGATCCCAGGGAGTTTAGAGGTCTGGTCAGGTGGAGGGTGGGGAGTCGGGACATGCTCATGGAGAAAGGGGTGCTGGGAGGAGGTATGGGATGTGGAACAGTCAGAGGATAGACCGGGAGGAGAATAAAATCTGGAGTGTAAAATAAAGAAAGTAAATAAATTCGTAATAATAATAATAATAATATATTTCCAGTGAGACTCCATTGGAGAATTGGATTTTCATTTGCAAGGCATTATCATCTGGACATAGCTTCTGGTTAAGGAATGGGGGCATGTTTTCACTTCTCTCAGCTCTATTGTTTTTTTTTTTTTTTAGAAAGTAATATTTGGGTTTACCCTAGATTCCTAGGCCTTATAGTCTCAAGTTCTTAGTCCCCTGAGCAGTATCAGAGATGAGCTACCACTCATAGATTGGTCCTTAAATCCAATCAAATATTGGTTGCTTATTCTCACAAGCTTTGCTCAACTTTGCATTAGGACATCTTGCAGACACAGCACTGTTGTAGATGAGAGATTGTAGGAGGGTTGGCATCTACTTTTCTTCTTTGGTAGCAGTACCAAGAACAAGAGTGCTCATTTATATATCAAAGCAGACCTGGCCCTCAGGTGCTCCCAGCATTCCTCAGTCCCTACCTGTTATGTGGTATGTGTGACATACTCCACCCCTCTACCCAAAACTTCTCCGGCAGAGTGGTTAGATTGCCCTTACCCCAGCTGCTCATCCCTATATATTCCAGCCACTTTGGCAATCTGGCCTTTTATCCACTTGGCCAGACTCTTTGCTGAGGCTCCCTCTCTTGACCAGTGCTTCCTTTCTCCTCCCCCTTATTCTCACATGGCCCAGCTCAATCTGGCCATTTTAACCCTGGACTGCCCCAGATATCATCATCTCTTACTGACTTCTTCCTTTTATGTACAGTAAGCTTTCTTGATTACTGTACCTAGGAACAGTCATATATTTTTCTTTTTTATTTCTTATTTTCATCCACATGTAATTATTTTTTTCTAAACAGAAATCTTTGTAAAATTCATGGCTTTTTGAAATACTTTTTAATTAAAATAGAATAAGAATATAGGTAACACATTAGGGAACATACATAGTAAACATCATTTGTTATTTGTCACTTTTCTTTGAATTATATTTAGAAGTTTTACAGAGATAAGGGTGTTATAGTTGTATTTTGATGTTTTATTTTATACTCATCAAAATGGTTAAGATCAATGAAACAAATATTAGCTCATGATGGCAAGGAAGTGTTAAAAAGGAAACACTCATCCATTGATTCCTGGAATGCACATTTGTACAGCTCCTATGGAAATAAGTGCAGGACTTCTTCAGGAAGATGAAAATTTACCTACTCCATGATCACACTACCATACTTTTGGGCATATATTCAAAAGTCTCTTCATCCTACTACAGAGGCATTTTTCAGCCATGTTACTTGCTGCTCTATTCATAATAGTCTAAAACAGTCAAGGAAACAACCTCGATAAGCCTCAACAGAAGAATTCATCCTGAGTGGGGATATCCCAGTCCCAGAAAGGTAATTCTGAAATGGATTCACTTATATGTGGCTATAAGTTGTTATGCTAATAATAACCATGCTTGAATCCATAGACTCACAAAGATTAGAACTAGAGAAATGGGAGATATACCCTTACATTTCGGTGTTCCATCTTCCACTCCACACCACTATCTATCTACATTCACAGGTCTGCACTCCACTCACTGGCCCAAAATTCTGCCTGCTCCCAGGAGGCTTGCTATCACCTGGGATAATCAGGTAAGATACCCATTCCCCAACCTGCTACCTGCTGGCCCCTCAGCAAGACAAGCAGCCATGAGATCTGCCCCATCCTTTTTGTGCTCCATCTTCTGGTCCACAACTTTACATAAAATCACGAATCTGCACTACCTTCCTTGGGCCACAGTAGTTCAGCCTGCATCCCTCCAGGTCAGCTACACCTAGGACTACCAGTTCCAGAGGTCGGCTACTACCAGAAACTACCAGAGAAAACCAGATGCCTAAAGGCAAGCAAAAAGAACACCATCAACAAAAGTCAATGCATTATGACACCGTCAGTACCAAGCTCTCCTAATACAGCAGCCCTGGATATCCTAAGACATCTAAAGTGCAAGGCTATGACTTTAAATCTTGTCTTATGAATATGATAGAGACCTTCAATGAGGAAACAAATAAATATAAAGAAATACAGGATAATATAATCAAACAGGTGAAGGAAATGACTAAAACTGTTCAAGACCTGATAATTGAAGTAGAAGCACTAGGAAAACACAAAGGCAACACTGGAAATGGAAAAACCTAGGAACAAGAACACAAGCTGCAGACTCAAGCATCACCAACAGATATTCAGGAGATGGAAGAAAAATATCTCATGTGTAGAAGGTATAATAGAAGAAATTGATGCAATGGCAAAAGAGAATGCCAAATATAAAAATTTTCTAACACAAAATATCCATCATATTTGGGACACTATGAAAGATCAAACCTAGGAATATAGGAATAAAAGAGGTAGAAGATTCCCAGTTCAAAGGCCCAGAAAATATCTTCAACAAAATCATAGAAGAAAACATCCCAGACCTAAAAAAGAGATGACAATAAATGTACAAGAAGCTTATAAAATACCAAATAGATTGGACCAGAAAAGAAAAATCCTCCTACGATATAATAATCAAAACACTAAATGTGTGAAATAATGAAAGATTATTAAGCTTGAAAAAAGCCAGGTAACATATAAAGGCAGATACATCAGAGTTACCCCTTACTTCTCAACAGATACTATAAAATATAAAAGGGCCTGCCTGGAAAGATGTTTTTCAGACCCAAAAGTACCACAAATATCGTCCCAGACTACTATTCTCAGAAAAAGTTTTAATCACCATAGATTAAGAAACCAAGATATTCTATGACAAACCAAATATAAAGAGTATCTTTCTCCTAATCCAACCACACAGAGAATACTAGAATGAAAACAGCAACACAAGGAGGGTAATTACACTTCCTTCAAAAAAAAAATCCGTGAAAAAAATCAATCATCTTATAGCAAGACCAAAGGAAGAGAAATACACACATAACCACACACACACACACACACACACACACCTCAAAATCAAAATAATAGGAACTATCAATCATTGGTTACTAATATTTTTTAACATCAATCCACTCGATTCACTAATGAAAAGACAAAGGCTAACAGAGTGAATGTGTAAATAGGATCTATCATTCTGCTGCTTATAAAACTAGAACAACCCATATTATGGAGGACAGAGATCACAAGACTCTTGTTTACTTGAGTTTTCTTTCAAGATCTCAGCTGTCTTCTCTCATGGCTTCACTCATAGACTGTGTTCTGACACTATCCAAGTGAAAATGTCAGGAAAACTGACATCAGAGTTGATATCTAGAAACCACGGCAAATTTTCTGTGCAAATTATGAATGAGTGTGAGAACAAGGCTAACAAAAGACAAGACAGATTAACACATTATACAAATGGATACTGCGATACAATAAATGTAAGCTTAATGTAGAGGGGTGCTAATAAAGGCTGAGTGATTTAAAAACTCAGTTTAGTTAGCCCACAGATTTTGAACACTAGGAAACTAAACATTGAAATTTTAGAAAAGAATACTGAAAAATAATAGATATATTAAAATAATACTTGGAATTAAGTATGGAATGAACTATGATACATATTTAACTACTAGAACCATTCAGAAAAGAAATGCTCTCAATTTTATTTTTTATTATGTTGTATTGGAATTACCAAAGAGTCAGAGTAAGAGAACATGAAAATAATTTACAGCATTACTTTAGATATTATATTTAACAAATATTAATTTTTACTTTTCTATACTGTGGAGAATTTCACTTGTTTTACACAATGAGTGTAATAATATCCATTCCAGTTAACCCTTTACCTCTGCTTATATCTCTATAGCATGCCCCTACTAACTTCATGTATGCCTTTCTGTGTTGTATTTCTATAGAGAGGGACCAGATCCATAGCAGCTATTATGCAGGAAGGCATTTCATTGAAACTTGCTTACAGACTCAGAGGTTTAGTCCATTGTCATCATGACAACAGTATGGTGGCATGCCAACAGACATGGTCCCGGGGAAGTTGAGAGTTCCACATGTGGATCCACAGTCATTGGGCCTTGCTTGGGCCTCGCTTGGGTATTTGAAACCCCAAATCCAACCTCCAGGGACATACTTCTTCCAGCAAAGCCAAAAAAAAAAAAAAAAATACTAACAAGGCCACATGTTCTAATCTCTGTCAAGTAGTAACACTCTCTATGGATCAAACTTTCAAATATATAAGTGTATTTGAGTGGGACATTTTTGTTCAAATGATCAAATTTCAGTCCTTAGCACCAATGGGCTTGTATCCACATAATATTGAAAAAATATGCACTTAGTCCAACTTTAAGTTCCCATGGTCAACCAAGGGAACACAAAACAGCCTCATCTCAAAACAAACAAAACATAACAAATAAAAATTACCATAAGAATGTGTAAAACTAATTAGAATTATTAAATTTCATTTCTTCATTTTGTCAAGGAAATTTGCTTTCATTTGTTCTGAGGCCAATACTTATTCTACTAACAATTTCTATAATATAACTTTGAGTTTTTCATCCTTATATTGCAAAACAAAGGTTTCATGAGTCTAAAGCAATGATTTAGGTATATTCATATTGAAATGATTTTATGAATTATCTTTGAAAAGTTAACTAAAATTTTATTTTTCATACTTAATTTGTAATTCAAGACTTCAAAAACTTTTAAAAAAATTGCTATCCACTCTCTGAAAAACTATACCATATTTTCATACAATAACATAGATAAGTATATTAATTTAATTTAGGACATACTTTATATAAAACTATATAGTATATGTACACATATACATAAATTATTTACATATAAAAATAAAATAATATATATAGGTAATATGTTCAATATGATGTTTGTAAATATCCAATGGATTTACTTAAAACACAGAATGAATGGTATATTATTTAAAATTTATTTTATATTAAATAAATGAACTTAAATGAAATAACTTAATGTGCATTTTATAGAGTTCATTTACATTAAATTATTGTGCAACATTTGTGACACTGGAAAGATAATTCTAATTAAGTTAAATTGTAAAATCCATTTAAGCCATTTTAAAGTTTTTGGATATCATATTTAATTGTTAAGCAATTTAAAGTTCACTAATTTAATTTGCCTATGAAAATCAGTTTGATAAATTAATCTATAACTAGCATAATTCAATTAAGGAAGAAGCAAGTTATGAGTTTTTATATAATTAAGTTAATTAAAGTTCATGTAATAAAAAGCTCCATCAGCACTAATATTAAATTTATTAGTAAAAAGCAGTCAAATAGTTTTCAATTTTCTATTTTTCAGTGGCATAGTTAAATTTTTTTCAAATGAATGACATTACAACAAAACTCTTGACTCCGAACCTAAAAGAGACTCGATAGAACTAGTTCATTTAACTTCCTAACTTAAACAGTGTTTGCTGAATCTAGTTTTGTCTCTAACAAAATGTGAATGTATACTATTACGGCCCATAAATTTCAAATAGAAATATATTTTTATTTGTGTGAATTGCCATATTCCAGAGGCATCCAGTCTCTAACATTATTAAATGCTATATTATTTTTTAATGCTTTAAAGCACTTGATAGTTTTAAAAAACAGCTACATCCTTGACTGACTAATAAACATTTTTTTCTTAAGTTGAATCTTGTTTCCAAGGTTTTTTTTTTTCCTTTTCCTCTGGTATTTAAATAAGAGCCTCCCTATGAAGATGAAGTTAAAATTATATTTAACAATGGGTAAATTAAAAACATTTAAACTATCTAAAATCTGTAAACATCTTTCTGATTTGCTGGTGCTGATTTTTTTTCAGACACTAAAAATAAATACCTTTCTTCTTATAGGGTAGTCATTAAAAATAAATATTTCAGAAAAGAGTTCTAAAATAAACACTTGTTTTTATATCAAAGATCATACTAATGAAATTTTGATATAGTAATGAATGATCTCACTAGACGGGGCACATGGTTTCATTACCTATTCCTTTTGATGTCTATTTTAGTTTTGTCTAGACATAAAGTCAAAACTTATCTGTCAAACATATACAGCTTGAATTGAGGAAGAGGAACAATTTTTCTGTGCCAACTTTGTTTCCTCATTATATGACGGAAATATCTTTTATATAGACTTTTTAAGGCAATACACAAGCATATTGAATCAATTCAATCACCCCAAACAAGCACTATTAAATATGCTCTTCACTTAAAGCCTTCACTGACATCATAGGTAAAGAATATTTACCAAGAATTGTACCAATCTATCAGATGTAAAATGTTTCATATAATATTTATTTGACTAAATACACATTTTCATAATTTAAAGTAAGTTATCTTTAAATTAAATATAAAGTTAAAATGAAGTAATAAATATGCTTGAAACTTGAAGTGCAAGGAGCAGGGAGAACTCTGAGGAAGAACAAGATATCATGGAGAATACAGGACAAAGGCTGAGAAGTAGTGAACATTCAGAAAAGGTAGAAATAAGTCATAAACATATCAAAACAGTAAAATTCATGGGATGACAAGAGTTACCATGATTAAGATTTGAAATTCTTCCTGTAACACAGATTAATGTTGGACTGTGATTTCTTTAAATGTTTTGACATGTGTTGGGTAGTATTCATGGAAAATTTGATAACAGAATATACAAACATCTAAGAAGAAGGAATCTTAATAAAGAAAATGCTGACATAGTAAAGAAATGTTCAACCTCCTTAGTCATCAGGGAAATGCAAATCGAAACAACCCTGAGATTCCACCTTACCCCAAACAGAATGACTAAGATCAAAAACTCAGATGACAGCAGATGCTGGTAAGGATATGGAGAAAGGCAAATACTCCTCCATTGGAGGTGGGATTGCAAGATGGTACAACCACTCTGTAAATCAGATTGGCAGTTCTTCAGAAAATTGGACATAGTTCTACCTGAGGAGCCCCCCATACCCCTCTTGGACATATACTCAGCAGATACTCCAACATGTAATAAGGACACATGTTCCACTATGGTCATAGCAGACTTATTTATAACAGCTAGAAGCTGGAAAGAACCCAGATGTCCCTCAACAGAGGAATGGATACAGAAAATATGGTACATTTACACAATAACAGATTTGTCTATGGCTATAACACCCTGAACGTGCCCGACCTTGTCTGATCTTGGAAGCTAAGCAGGGTTGGGCCTGGTTAGTACTTGGATAGGAGACCGCCTTGGAATACCGGGTGCTGTAGGCTTTATAATAATGAACTTATGAAATTCTAGGTAAATGCATGGAACTAAAATATCATTCGGAGTGAGATAACCCAGTCACAAAAGAACACACATGGTACGTACTTACTGATAAGTGGATATTAGCCCAGAAGCTTGGAATATCCAAGATACAAATCACAGACCATATGAAGCTCAAGAAGGAAGAAGACCGAAGTGTGGATACGTTGGTTCTTCTTAGAAAGGGGAACAAAATACCTGTGGTAGGAGATTCAGAGACAAAATGTAGAGCAGAGACTAAAGGAAAGACCATCCAGAGACTGCCTCACCTAGGGATCCATTCAATATAGTCACCAAGCACAAACATGATTTTGGATGCTAACAAGTGCTTGCTGACAGGAGCCTGATATAGCTGTCTCCTGAGAGGCTCTGCCGGTGCCTGACAAATACAGAGGTGGATAATCTCAGCCAACCATTGGACTGAGCACAGGTTCCGCAAAAGAGGAACTAGAGAAAAGACTCAAGGAGCTGAAGGGTTTTGCAGCCCCATAGGAGGAGGAACAATATGAACCAACCAGTGCTCCCAGAGCTCCCAGGGACTAAACTACCAACTAAAGAGTACACATGGAGGGACCCATGGCTCCAGTTGCATATGTAGCAGAGGATGGCCATAATTGTAGGTCATCAATGAGAGGAGAGGGCCTTGGTCCTGTGAAGGCTTGATGTCCCAGTGTAGGCGAATGCCAGGGCCAGGAAGAAGGGACCCAACCACCAATCAAGGACTATACAGAGTGGGACTGAATGTTCTGGCAGCATGTGTATAGTAGAGGATTGCAAATTCGATCATCAATAGGAGGAAAGGACCTCGGCCTTGTGAAGGTTCTGTGCCCCAGTATAGGGGAATGCCAGGGCCAATAAGTGGGAGAGGGTGGGGTGGCAGGCATGGGGAGGGGGGAGGCAAAAGGAGTTTTTCTTGTTGTTTTTGTTTGTTTGTTTTTTGGAGGGGAACCTGGGAAAGGGAAAATTTACATGTAAATAAAGAAAATATCTAATAAAAAAAACATGATATAATGTGTATAGAGTTAAGTATCCTCTTACACATATGGCAGTAATTTTTAAATATGACACAGTGGTATTAATATTTTTAGAACCAACATAATATCATTTGTCATACCAAGAATTATAGTCATGGTCCTTTTTAGCCATTAACTAGTCCATTTTGGGGGACTAGATTACAGGTTCAGAGGTTCAGTCTATTATCATCAAGGCAGGTGCATGGCAGCATACAGGCAAGCATGGTGCAGGAGGAGCTGAGAGTTCTACATCTTCATCTGAAGGATGAAGCTAGTAGAATACTTGCTTCCAGGCAGCTAGGATGAAGGTCTTAAAGCCCACACCCACAGTGATACACCTATTCCACCAAGGCTATACCTTTTAATAATGCCACTTCCTGGGCCAAGCATATACAAACTATCACAGACTGTATAACTACCCTCTAATATCAGTTTTCAGTCATGCCATTTGAAAGGATGGCATGATAATTTCTCAGTGTTTCCAGGAAAGGAGTTACCTGATCTGTCTCTACTTGATCTACATTCATTAGTCCAGTGTTAGCCTTTGCCACATCGTCAAGATATTCCAGAAGCCTGAGGCCTTCTTTTTGGATTATCTCTAGGGAAAAAAAATCTTGTTTCTAGGAACACCTTCACAATTCCTTTTGAAAGGACCTTTTCTTACCACAATTAAATATATGATCTTTTGATTTTCCTTAAAATCTTTAGAGATTATTTCTTCTATAAAAGTTTCATCCTTAAATACTTTTAATTCTAGCCTTTCTATGGGATGTTATCTAAATCCTTTATAATTTTGTGGGTGCACAGCTTCTACTGGTACATTCTATATACTTTATAAATTTGCACAGTAACTGAAAGAACTAAAGTTGGTTTTCTAACTATCTTTGGCTTTTTAAAAATTACATGGTGGTAGTGTAGGTTCTGATCTTATTAATCTATCTCTATCTTCATATCTTTCTTCATTTTATTTATAATTTTTTCCAATTTTATTTTTAAGACCTATATCCAATTTTATTATTTTATTTTTCCTGTATCTCTTAGTATTTTTTCTCTTTTAGTTTATAAAATTTTCTAAATTTTTCTTCTAAGTTCTTTCTTCACTTATTATATTTTTATGCTTGCATCTCTAAAGCTCTTTTCTTTGAGAAGGCAACAGAAAATGACTATGATTACCACGATAAGGTTACCAGTTTGGTAATAGTCACATTTGGTAATGTGTCCATATCAACTCGGCCATTTATTTATCTCTTTCTTTTTTTGTTTCTATCTTTAAGCCAATTAACATTGCAGAAGCTCTATATTATTGTGCTTTTCATCTTTATGGGTTTTATTCCTTTAAATTTATCAACTACAAAATATTTATATAGGGCTATGAATTTTATATTCAGTCTCTTAAACTCTTTAGCATTAAAGCTTAATTTTATACATTTTTATCTGATCTAAAGTTTGCCTGGGCTCAGATTTCTTGTGTTCTCTGGGTCTGTGTCTGGCTTTTGCTTCCCACCCTATGACTATTCCAACCCCACCTCCAATCTGGGAAGTTGTTTGGTGAGGCAGCAGGCTCCTCAGAGTCACACCCGAAGTCAGCTCAGTCTAGCAGGTTGCTGGCTCCTGGCTTAGGCTTCCATGTGGGCCTTCATGCCTACCATGCTGGGTTGGCCCTACCCTCTGACTTCTGCACACTCTAGGAATGTGACCCCAAGTCACAGCAAGCCTTTGCAGTCTTCTCTCATGGAAACTTGTTTCTTTTACGGTATCTGCTGCATCTGGGAGGTACACTAAAGCCCAGCCTAAGAGAGATCTCACACTCGCTAGCTGAGATAGTTCACAAGCCTCTATTTAAAAAGAGCCTTGCTTGTGAAATGTACTCAGCTTCCATTTCTGATATCTACCCAGCAGACAGCTAACTGACTCATAATGTGAAAGAGCTAGGAACCTTCCCTGTTCTGAGAGCATTCATAAGCTTTTATTTTATGCCCCATATTTGGTACATTAAATGTAGCCAGCTTCCTTTTTACCTAGGCCACTTTGTTCCTGAATAATGGCTCTGAGACTTTATTTATGAATATATGCCTAGGCCACAAACTTTGGCTTCTTCCCCAGCTCACCTATAACTCATATAACCCATTTATTCTAACCTGAGTTCAGCCACATGGCTATTTACCTCTCCTTAATTTCATGCATCCATCTCCTCCAAGCCCATTGGCAAAATTCTCAGCTCATAGGCAATTTATGTCATTACTGGCAAGTAAGTGCTTTTACTTAGCACACAAGAGATTATCCCTACAAAGAATAGTTTATTATATGGATAATTATATGTAATTACACTTAAAACTAAATAATTTTGAGTATGTCAATTTCAAAAATTTTGCCATTTTTAATGGTACTGTTTTCATGATTTAGTAACAATGGATTCTGAAATATGTTTTTCTTCTTAAATTATTAAATAAACTTAATATTATATAGACTATATAGATATGTAAGCTTAATTTTACTGTTATATCTTCAGTTGTCATATTCATATTGCCAAATGGAGTTATTATTATGAAATATAGCAGGCATTTTAATATAAAATATTAAGATAATGAAATAAAATATTGATTTGAAGGATTTTTATCTCTTAATTATACTAATTGTCTATATTGTATTAATATATGATTAGATTCATGCCTAGAAGATAAGAGCACAAATACTGGACTTCTAGTTTATGAGGTGTTTGATTAATTTTACTAAGCAATAATTTAAAGAATAAAATGTCATGCACCAAGGAACTAACAATGTGTTTGAAGTAATAACATACTCCTGCTGGTTCAGGTCTAACAAGAATGATCTTTTCAGAATCATTATGAGCTATTCTTTCCAAATTAAGCTAAGAACATTATGCTAAGTAAATGAACACAGAAAATATGGTCATGTCATTTATATATTATAATGAGTGTTTTGTCAGGATAATCTGAATAGGGAAGATGGATGGAATGATAGACAGGGAGATGATAGAGTATAAACTGCATTGAGAACTAAACACAAGGTTACTGTTAATAGTGTTCTTACAAGCTTATTGTATGTAAATATTACATATTGCATTTTACCATGGCATGCTATACAGCACTATTACATCAATATTCATCATTACACTATAGCTTATACATTTTAAATTTAAAATTATTATTTAATAAACAACTTCATAGTAATGAAGATGTTATAGAAAAGATGAATACAGATTTAGAATTTCTATATCCTAAATTTTGGCAGAGCATGTAAATATATTCATTTTCCTCAGTTTCTCTCTGTATATCATATAATTTTCTCCCAATGCAAGTAAGCACATATATCTAAAGCCAGGCTTATGTGAAGGGCTGAGATAGTTTTAAGAAATCAAAAGTCTATTCTATAAATTATGTCTCTTAGTTTTAATATCGTCTATAGCCCTTCACTTCTAACCTCTTCTGTTTATTTGAACTAGCAAACTCAAATTCTCTGCCTTAAGAAAACAACCACTGTAACCAGGAATGTGCACATAATTCCATTTATATCTTTATTGTCTACATTGATTTCCATGTCACCAAATTGAAGGAAAAATCTTAGTCCTGTCTGGTTTTAGACAGGAGCTACAAGAGTAACTGTTCCTCATCTGTAATATGCATATCCCTTCAAAACAAGATGCAGTATTGGCCTGGCTTCTCCCTATCTTGGGCTCATTTTGATTTGCTAAATTGTTTTCCTGTTTACAACTAATCTATGGTAGATACTCTCAAACAAATCCATCAAGACATTCCTTACTGTAGTTCAATTTAATCTACACCAGATTTCTGACTTCATGTTATTTGTAGATTTGGCATTTTACTGTTACCCTTTGACACCAGAAACAATAATAAAGGATTTTCGATGTAAAGCAAGGTAATCAGCTTGAATAATGGGAAGAAAATTAAATCTTCTGAATGACTATCTAGAATGTTTCTTATGAATGTAACAAGGAATCTAAATCTACTGATAGCTTAAGTTTTGTATTGCAATTACTAGCATCATTTAGCATTACTCAGAGTAATTCTCACATTATCTCTTTATTTCATAGTTTGCAATCTCAGCAAGTACTCTAAACCAAAACTTTAATATGCCCATTTATCTTTATCTCCAATACTTCATCTAAGTCTCACCTCTCTTAACAACTAAGAAATTAATTTGTATTTTATTAACTTTAAATTAGATCATGTTACTTTGTATTAAACAGTTTCTATGTACCTGAAACTAGTAAATACAACCCTACATTAAAAAAATATTTACTTTGGTCCAGGGACATGATTTGTTTTCATTTTCTTAAAGTGCCATTAGTATTATTAGTTATTCCACTGTTTTCTGTTATACTGACTTGATGTATCCTAATCTAGAGCTCTATGCCAAAGATCTTATCCTTTCTGTGTTTGAGACTTTCCTGACTTTCAGTGTCTCAAGGACAGCTTTCTTATTTGAAATAAGGAAGCTGATTTAGTGATTTTTTTCTCCTCCTTGCTAAGAAAAGCATGCTTTATCCCATAATAGACACATTTAGCACACATACACCCAATACACATCCTGATAATAGAATTGCTTTTCTTTTAGATCACCTCATGAAGACTTTAGGTTGCACAGCACTACCAAGGAAAGTCCACGTGGGCACGCACATGCAGACTTTGGTGTTTTACCACACTTCTTGATATTAAAGAAAACAATTCTCATACCAGAGATTCAGGAGGTCTTCATTTTGTTCGAGTCTGTGTTGAATGGAAGTCTACGCCTGAGTGTCAAATGCTGGAAATCCCAAAGTGACTCCGACCACTGTATCCAGAGGAGAGATACAGCTTTATTGAGATTTTCTCATGCTGGGCTAAGCTTTTGGGTGGTGCAGCTGTCTTTAAGTAATCTATATTCTGAAGATAGATTCCAACTATTATCCTAGCTTACTAAAAATATTATGAAATATATCATTAGCTTTCTATTGCCATCATTAACACTTGTATTTAGAACCATAGCAGTCTAGGGTCAAGTTTATCTTCCCCACTACTATCTTTCCTGCTTCATATTTCCCTAGTTTTGAATTTCTGCATTTCTGTAAGTGTCTTTCTTTTGATTTAAGGTCAGTCCTTTACAATTTTAACAATTGTTCTTTCCACGTAAGAGAGAAAGCATTTCTACTTGTATTTCTACTTTTGCTTTGCTTTGTTTGATATGATGTATAGAAGTTCATTCCATTTACCTACAAAATACAAGATTTCTCTCTTCTTTGTGACTGAATAGTATTCCAGTATATGTAATAACCTATTTTTATGATCCAATTATCTCTGGATATGTGTTTAGTGTCAGTCTATGTCTCATGTGACTACTACCACAATAAAAAGTTAAATTCTTGCCTACTTCCTTTCCTACTAGCATGTACCTGAGAGTATTTCTGTGAGATTTTATCCTCCATTGCTCTTCCTATGTCTTATGACTTCCTGTGGTTTTTTTCCACGCTATGTTGCCATTGTACAAAACAGCACATAAAAGTGATTGAGAGAAAATGTTACTTCAATGGACATGCTTTAGTAAAGGTAGCAATTACAGGAATCTTGGAGAGAATTCCAATTACCTGGGAAATATGACATTGACAATTCATTTTTGTAAACTTGAAATGTAAGAGAAAAAAGTTGTAACTATGTAATAATAAAGTCAAGATTGTGATGCATAGGTTTAGCATTAGTTTATCATTTTACGTAAAATAGAGCATCACTTTCACAGTGCCATATTTACTTGGATATATATCATTGTTGAAAATACTTATGTATGCTTCATCTTTGCATTAGCAACATGATTTAGAATAACTACAGTGCTCATTTACATTGTTGAGGTCAGTAAGATGTCATCTGTATGTATTATATAAATTGTTTGTCCTAAATACCACTGCTTTTATTTGTCACAGTCAGGAAGATAAACATAAGGAATAGCTTAGCCCCTTGAGACTCCAAGTGAGTCAAGCTATGCATACTCCCTCTTCTAATAATGTACTTGACATTCTGAGGCCATTGCCTATATGTCCTGTACAAACAAACCCATCTCTGATCAATGCACTGTGCTACAAGTTATGATCAACGAACTACCACCTGCATGCAATGTCACATGCAACACTTCACACTAAACAATGGAATAAGTTTTTCTCTTCTGCTTAATGGCCATTAAACATAGACACATTCCTTTGAACTGTGTTCTGCTTATGTCTTAGTAGGAAGGTAAGAAGGCTAATCTTTTTTAAACTAGTTTTGGGTTCATTTTCTTTTTTTTTTTCTTTTGAAAGAAACTTTATTGATGGCAATGAAAAGAAACAACAAAACTAAACTGTATTATTAAAATATTTTATATTTCATAATTTATGTATCTCTGATGCTTTTCCAATTTTAAAAATGAAAACTATGAACAGGGCTCTGCAATTGCCTTTTGTGGTGTAATATGAAAGCATCTTGCTAAGTCTGACATCAGTACCTTCACTTTTGTGACTCCTGTTAGTAACACTATTCACTTATAGCAACAGGTATAGATGTTAAAGAAAATTCCACTATCTTTCTCCTTAGACATTCAAAATATGCTGTTATGATTGGGTTCATTTTCAATAGGACAAAATGTCATCAAAGTAGACATTTTAGGGAGAATTCACTTTTAACTATTTCATGCCTATGCAGAATTGGATATGTATGTGGTTTAAATCAAAGGGATTTTGAAAATGAAAATCGGTTGTATACAAATGGTTAGACAGCCTAAATTTCCTTAATCAATATAGAGAATTACAGAAACTGTACTCCTAATGAACAAGCCATTTCACTGAGCCCTAGAAAAAGAAACTACAAACAATAATTGGGGCTCTTGAGTAATTTTGTTCATGTGGCTCACTGTCAATATTCACAGTACATTTCTTTCTAATGTGCTTTGAAATTGCTGACTTACATTACTCAGAAAACTTTTTTTTAATACTTTTAATAAGTGGTCAAGAATCCATAAATACTTGGATCCTCATCACTGGTAATAATAACACGTAATGAAGGATGGTGGATATTCTTTACTCCAGTAATAGTTTGAATTTGACATGCTTTTTTAAAAATACTCCTGGTGACTCATTCTTATTTATGTTAAGAGATGAGATGTCAAAATGTTCATTTACTACCGACTTTACTCTGAGGAACCCCCATGTGTGATGTTAATAACAATGGAGTCTGTCAAATGGCATTCAAGTTGTTAAAAATAGGTAAAGGTTAGGGTTCCTTAGAAACAAAGTAGCTCATTATATTTAACTTTGCCTTTCACTGGTTTGTTTTGTTTTCTTGTTCAGAAATACTGAGACAGACAAAAATGAAGACTGATATATATGTATAATATATATATATACACACATAATTATTTCATACACACACATACACACATGTATGGTATATGCACATATGAAATTCATCTTACCATTTTGGTATTAAATGAATATATAACTAGTTCTGTTCAAATAGAATGGTGTCATTGTTTGTAGTCCATCTCTTCTTAGGAACCTAGGCACTACAGACATGCTCTAATAACAGCACACCTACAAGTCCTAATGAAAATATATTTTAAAATTACCCAGGGAACCCTCGATCTTCACCAGGATTAAATTAGAATCAACATAATCCCCAATGACCAAAATTTTGTTTCACAGCTATTGTAAATCATTACATTTCACTAGACAACCAATTGAACAGCTTTTCACCCTAATAAACAATATTTTGCCAAGTAATATAAAATATTAGAAATACATGATTTCAATTTTCATAGCAGTTTTCCTAATTTAAGTTTCTTCATTGGTTTTTAGGGTAATGGAGAGCCTCTAATTGTATCCTTGCCTCCAGCTTCCCTCCAGCCTTCCTTGAGCAATGCTGAAAAATAATATTCCTAATGGAGACACTTTATTCTTTACTTCCTCCATCAAATCAGATAATGAAGAAGGAAATAAAGTCCAGAGTCAGTCTTGAGAATCAGCTAACTTTATTTTTAAGTCTCTCATTTGGGGTTAATTAAATATCACCAATCCTTAACTAACAGATTCTAATTCTCAACTACTACTCTTATAAACTTATTAATAGATATCTAAAAGCTACCTCTACAGTATAATTTTTCATTAAATATTTTAATAACTTTTCTAATATAAACACTTACCAATTAATAAATATTATTCATTACTATTTAAGTTTCCCCTACTTCATTTTTTTAATACTCCAAGTCATATAAAATTCTTGAATAATTCTGGAATTTGGTTCAAAAATGTAATATAACAAATAATGTCTTAAAATTTTACTTTTGAAATTTTTTAGAAAATTAATATTTAAGTAGGTTTTTCTTTAAGTAAATTTGAATGTTTGGTAGCTCTGTCATAATTAGTAGATGGCCTAATCATATATGACAAAATACTGACATAAAACAATGTATTTTATGCATTGTTTTCTTATTAAATCCAAGCTGTATTTTACACTGTTAACAGAAATGTTAATGGCAAAGGGAAAACAAAGTAAATTTCACAGTTTATGTAGGTCCATTTCTAACATTGGTAAGTTGTCATGTCTAAAAATTTTGTCTCTGTGCATCTTATTGAATGAAACATACATTCTACAATTGACATGGCTTATTCACAGTAAACAAGAATTGCAAACTTTCTATTATTTCCTAAATTCCTTTAGTTTACATCAATAAAAGGGTTTATTTTCTCAGGTAAATACTAAGGTTTGGGACATGTTGATGTGATATCTTTATAATGAATTTGAGTGAACCTAAGCTTATTTCAACTCTTGACCTAAACAAAACATACACAGACACACACACACACAGCACACACACACACACACACACACACACACACACACACACACACACAATGATTTTGGTTTCCTAGGATTGGATTCACTACTGAACTTAAATATAACTTTATGGACAAATTCCAGGATGTGTTAATAAAGGCACTAATTATAAGATAATAACAAAACATATCATGAAGATATTATGATGAAGATAGTTTTTAAATATATATATTTATATATATTATGTATATTGGTGTTTTGTTTGCATGTAGGTCTGCACACCAGAAGACATTTTATGGGCATTGTATTTCATTAAAGAGAATGGTGACCTGCCATGTGAATGCCGAGAATTAACGTCAGGACCTGTGGAAGAGGAGCCAGTACTTTCAAGTGTGGAGACATCTCTCCAGCCACAAAGAGAGTGTTAAAAGCAAGCAAAGGTTCTTAAAGTTGAACTAGAGAAAGTCAATAGGTAGTCCCAGTGGCACTGGAGAAAATTCATATACTTTTATTGTAATCATTCAAATTCCAGATATCAAAATAAAGATTAGACAATATTTTCTCAATATTTGTGATACTATTCATTAAAATACTGTAATTCATGTATCTGACAAAATATGGAATGTTGTTGGTGCATTAAGAAAAATGAAAATTTTTAACTGTTTAATAACAGGGACTATATCTTCTTAGTCCATTTTGATACAAAAGTATCATTCACATGACCAATAGCATGATAGATAGTTAAAAATATTTAGTTGAACTTTAGAATTAACAATTCAGTACACTCTTCCGTAAATTTCCTTGTGTTATTTTCATATCCACACTATTATCATAGCTTTATTTCTTAAATTAAATTTCTTTCTCTACCATATACTTTAGTAATGATAATTGTTTTCCTCCTATTTCTAATAAATCTTCACTTCTAAAAGATACATGGAATATTTAAATTCTTTGAATGTGGTTATAAAACCATGTTCATAACTTTTTTGTTTACAAAAATACTTAATAAAGTTTGAGATGTTTTCTCTTCTGTTTGTCTGAGACTATGATTACTGTAGCCACAAATTATTGAAAAAAACAAATAAACCAACAACAAAAAAAAAAAACAAGCCAACAAGAAACAATTCACTCTCTCCTTCCATCATGGTGATAGTTCAGATATATAAATCTTACAAATAGTTGATAAGAACCTTCTGAAGCATAATTAAACTCTAGTGCCATATTTACAAATTATCATTAATCAAATCTACATATTACTATTACTGTTTAAATGTAAAATGTTCCCCACTTGGTGCCCAGCTTGCTCTGTTGTTTGGAAGGCCATGGAAGGTGTAGTTAGAAAACAAACATAGCTAGATGATATTTCTTTCTGGGAGGATGCCTCCCTCCTGTTACAACTTGGTGCTGTCATTGGAAATGTTCTGTTGCTTCCTCATCCGCAAGTTGTAACAAGCAGAGCCACCAGTTCTGCTATGCTCTACTCACCTTCTCAAACCATGAGCCAAAATATACATCTCTGTTGTTACTTTGTTACACTTTTTTTTTTTCAGAATGGCAAGAGAAGAGCATTACATAAAACATAAAATTGGTACTAAGAAGTGAGTCCATTTTGTTCTTGTACAAATGTGATCATGTGATTCTGAGGCTTATAGAATGATTTTGAGCAAACCAGGATCAGAGTTTGAAATTTGGTGCTAAGAACTTTTAGAAACCTGTACCTCCACTTTGTGTGCATTCTAACGGTGGGAAAAGGGGACAAAGGAATGTGACCAGAAACACAGGTAACGAAGACCATGCTCAGGAAGTTTCAGAGGAGAATAAAATCTTATCTGTGGCTGAACCTGGTTCCTGAAAGAAAGGCAGGGGGCCTGGGAATAGGGGAAATCAGACGGCGAGAAAAATAACAAAACCAAGTCAAAACATTCCAGTCAAGATCCAATGTGTATTTCAGAGTCTGAGAATATATAGGGAGGGAACCCATCCCCCACTATGCCAGGATTTTGTGGCCTCATTAGCATCTTGTTGTTTGATCCCTAAGGCAGGCCAAACAGCTCAGCAGGGCGGAAGACTACACCCAAGGTGGACTAGCTGCTTGTGGCTTTGACAAGGTCTGGTTCAGTCCACTTGAGGCTGGGAGAGGTGACACTTATCCAGAATTATAGTACAGATCACTTATATTACATTATAGCAACATATTTTTCTATAATGTATTCATGTCCTAAAGACTTGAGAAGGCTAAATTAAAAAGTATTGTATCATACTGTTTACTAGAAGAAAATTGAAGATAGACTAAATTCTAGGCTAGATATATTTAGTTCTCAGTGTTCATGGTCAGATTTTAGTAAATGAATGAAATGTACAATAAGATGCAATAAGAGGGAGGGTTGGTTGGCAAGAAAAAGAATATGAATAACTTTGAGGCTGCATATAAAATCTCTGCACAAACAGAGGTGACTGTTAAAGAGTTTTGCATAATTAAATAGAAACCTCCCTCTATGAACTGAGATAATAAGAAATGTGCCTTGAAGGCAATTTTCCATCCTCAAAGGCTCTGGGAAATAAAAAGCTAAATTCATTGAAAACAAGACTAACCAACAGAGGGTGGCCTTAAGGCTTCCTTTAAAAAAAAAAAAAAAAAAAAAAAGGCCACTGGGTGCTTTCCTAGCTTAGTCACTGCAACTCAAAATGTACACTGAAGCTGTCAGATAACTTTGACCTTACAATATTACTTGGCCTTATCCATTAGTTTTAGTTTTGCAGTGATACGTGTTTAAAGATCATGGACATTTATACCAAGGCCCAGTAATCCCTGAAGCTAGGCAGTATATAGCAGGACTGGATTTCATGATGGAACTCCTGAGTTCACTGTTCATGAAACTGGGAATACAATCCTAAGGCAGGGAGCCATCAGGAAATCTGATGAAGGATATTGAAGGGTTTAAGTGAAGCTAACTCAAGGAAACATACCTGGATGGGTACAGGTAGTTGACCTAAAGGAACAAGCCTATACTAGAACTAGAACTTCCTTGTTTCCACCAAGAATGACCATGGTGAACACTGATCTGATCTGCAGTATTTTGTGGTTCCTTGCTATGTTTAATTCTTGATTTGCTTCAAAAATTTCTTGCAATTCTCCTGTCCTTCCTCTTTTATATGGAAGTATCTATACTACACCAATTACTTATGAATTAGAAATAAGAGCTTTTATTTTCTATTTTTGATAGTTACTCACAGGTAGAAGATTACAATGAGACTGGGATGAATCCTTGGATTTTTCTAAAAAGTAAAAATTGAAATGAGTAGGTTTGGCATTAGGTTATGATCATGAGCCAATGGGGACAAGAGGGACAATATTATGTTTAGAATGTGAAATATTCCTCACAGCCTCATATGTTTAACCACCCAGCTTCAAAATATTAGAAATATCAAAACATAGGAAAATATATATTTTATATATATATGTATATATATATATACATATATATATATGATTTTTAGGAGAAGTTATATCACTTATGATAATAATATTCCTTCCAAGAAATAGTCTAACAAACAAGAACTACAGTTAGAAGCACAGATCACCTCCATTCTAGAACTTGGTCATGGGGATGTAAGATTCGAGTAAACAGGAAAACAGGGACATCTCAAAAAACCACCAGGAGGCCAGGAATTTCTTTAATAAGATAAGCTCAGGAACTTTGGGAAGGTGGTTGAACTCTCTGGAAGGGAAAGGCTAATTAACATTTCTCAGATCACAGGGTGAGAAACAACCTGTGGGTGGGGACACATTCTGAAGGGTGTACCTTTGCCCACTTGCAGACAAGGAAAGTCGTTGCCACCTCATTCCCTGATGACCAATCAGTTTAAAAAGTCACACTGCTTTACCAATCACATCGTGTCTAATGGCTGATGTCCTGAAAATTGTATAAAAGCTCACTGAACAAGCTGTAAAGGGTTACCTGCTTTTCTTAGGGTCTGGGACAGCCCCCGTGCACTGAATAAAAATCCTCATGCACTTTACATCGATCAGGCTCCAAGTGATTCACTCAGGGGGTCCAGTAAGCTAAGACTAGACAGGGTCTTACAGAGGTCCATGATATTCTCCAAATAATATAAGCTATTACCATTGTCCTTTGTTGCTGCTTAAAAAAAAATTGAAATTAATTAGGCCCTATTTCTGAAGACACTACATACCTCAGATCAGGCCTTGTAGGAATTAAGTTCAGACTAACCTGGAAGTCACCTCCCTGAAAATTAGCTCTCATCATATCTGCTACTAAAGGAAAAAGCAATCAATAGACCTATCAAGCTATAAAACCTATAAACCACAATCATCAGCCCAGTGAGATCTTCCTAAGGGTGTAATAATGGCACTTATATCTTGGGAATAATCACCAGTTGTGCAACTGGACAAAAGGTCTTCTTAGAGAAATGCCACTGTTAAACCTCCTCTCTAATGTTATTTTTTTTCCTTTTCTTTTGTGTTCTTATTAAAATTCAAAAGAAAGGGTTTTGTTGAATTGGACTAACTCACAGTTCTCTGACCCTTGGCAATCCTCACCTGAGGCATTTGTCAAAGTCAACTATCACAAAGAGGCCACACTGCAGCTGCTCAAAAGTATAGTAGCTCAGGCAAACAAAAGAACAACAAATGAAGAAAAGAAACATGATCAGAGAGCTTCCAACACCTTTGAACTATTTCAGGCTTTCTAGAGAGTCATGCACATTGCAGGATAATTTAGAAATACAAAACTACCTTTTGTTCTCTGGAGTATAAATTGCATGTAAGTAGAAGGAGAAATAAAGACTGGTAAATTGTTTATGTTGTTCGACAAACATTTAAACTGTATGCCAACATAGATTGACCCCTTCAATCAAACTGGCAAATTTGACATAACAGATACTGAAGTTTGAAGAAAATCTATAAGTATTAACTATTTACTAAAATAATTTATAAATATATTTATTTTATTCTTTAATATTTTTCTACACCCATATATATATATGTAACTAATTTCAATCATTTTCATTTATCCATTTTCCTCTCACCCCACCTCATCAAAAAGATGGTAAATTACATCTTCATCCCAAAGAATTGATATTCTCCTTTCAAATCTTTGTGTTTGAGTATATTTCCCTTTGGATGTAATTTGAGTAGATTGGATGAACATAGGCTACTAGTTATTTACTGGCATAGGAGCAACTTGTTAGTGCATACTGCACTGAACAAGTGTCAGTACTCTATAACCAGTGCCTACTAATATATTTACTCTCATGGAAGGGTAAGGAAATAAAGGCAAACATTAAATACCCCTCATCAAAGAGACTTCTCTTGGCAATAAACGGAGACCATTGCAGAGAAGCACAATCAATCAGAATGTAGATTGTGGTTCTCTCTCTCTCTTTCAATGTATTTATATAACTATAAAACAAGCACTGCACCCAAGACTTAAAATACCCTTGTAATATAGGGGGCAGAAAGATTTTAAGAGCCAGAGTATTCAAGAGTTTGCTGTGAGACAATGTCTCCTAGAAATATCAGAAGGTACATCTGCAAGTTCTCACCATCATGGTTGCATAAACATAGCTGAGCAAGGCTAGAACAATAAACATATGAAAAGACCATGGGTCCTCTAATGTACACAAAGAAGTACAGGCAACTGAAAAATGCTTAGTGTATATGTGCTTGAGTCTGTTTTAAAATGATATTTTTTTACTATAAACATATATTCATTGTGGAAAAAATATTCCTGGCTCCTTTTCTTGAATGAAATTAGTATTGATTCTACATAGTGTTTATAAAATGATGTGAATAATTCCTTATGAGCTGTTTCTCTTCTCCCTAGAAGCGTCATTGAGCTATAGGTTGCTCCTCACTGGAAGTATGTCTCTCTGTGTATCTTAAAATGACTGGCTATTCCCAACACTCTTCTCAGTGTGGGCTATCTGAACTTACTTGCCTGTTGTCAAGGAAACTCCTTATTCTGCTGTAAACAGCTTTCTTGATAATACATACAGGCTTTGCCAGTCTCTGTCATTCTACTGTATGAATATGTCTTTCATTTTCTTCAAAGCTACCTGGTAGGTTTAAGGGAGGGACCTTAGATGAAATGTCCTACAGTGGGGAGAAGGAATTTGTAGAACCCACCTCTAGCAGGAAGACAGGATGGGGTTGTGATCACACAGTCAAATCCCTGACCCATAATTGTTTCTCTCTGAAAGAATTCCATGAATGCAAATGGAGAGGAGCCTGAGGAAAAAGTGGTCCAGCAACAGACCCAAAGTGCAATCCAGCTTAAGGGGAGGCCCCAAGGCCTGACACTAATACTGAGGCAAAGGAGTGCTCATAAAAATGGAGCTATCATAACTGCCCTCCAAAAAACCCAACAAGCAGCTGAAAGAGTCAGGTGCAGATATTTACACCCAACCAACGGACAGAAGCTGATGACTTCTGCGGTTGAATTAGGGAAAAGCTGGAAGAAGCTGAGGAGGAGGGCAACCCTGTAGGAGGACCAGCAGTCTCAATTAACCTCAACCCCTGAAATCTTTCAGATACTGGACCACTAACCTGGCAGAATAAATCAGCTGATATGAGGCCCCCAATACATATATGGCAAAGGACTACTGGGTCTGGGTTCAGTCAAAGAAGATGCACCTAACCCTCAAGAGATGGGAGGCCTCAGGGAGTTTAAAGGTCTGGTGGGATGAGGAGGCATCTTCAAGGAGACAGAGGATGTTGAGAAGGTATGGGATGGGAAACAATCAGAGGGTGGACCAGAAGGGGAATAAAATCTGCACTATAAAAAAAAATTAAATAAAACCAAAAAATAACCTGTTCAGTTTATATATTTCACTTGTAAAAATCAAAATACTAAATGCAAAGAAAAAATGAAATAAAAGTAAGTAATATTTAAGACAAATGATTGATGGCAAATTATTAACTATATTGATTACAAATGGCTGTGTTGCAAAATCTCTAGTTTATAATTATTAATCAACAACTGAAAGAAATTAAATTGAAAAATGTTTTCAATACATTTTTTCTATGATTTATTTATATTAATTAGAGAAATCTTTGTTTAAGGTAAAACAGTACTTCCACATGATATTGTGATTTCCTCCTAAAATTTAAAATGGCTTATCATTTGTAAGCAACATATAAAGAAATTAATTCTTATTCATTTTTTAAAAGATTTATTTTTTTATTATATGTAAGTACACTTCATCTATCTTCTGTTGTCTACAACAGAAGAGGGCATCAGATCTCATTATAGATGGTTATGAGCCAACATGTGGTTGCTAGGATTTGAACTCAGGACCTTCAGAAGAACAGTCAGTGCTGTTAACTACTGAGCCATCTCTTTAGCCCAATACTTATTCTTTATCTTTTCTTTTCTTTTTTTTTTTTTTTTTTTTTTGAGACAGGATTTTTCTGTATAGCCCTGGCTGTCCTGGAACTCATTCTGTAGACCAGGTTGGCCTGGAACTTAGAAATCCACCTGCTTCTGCCTTCCAAGTGCTAGGATTAAAGGCCTGCACCACCACTGCCATGCTGTTTCTCATTCATTTTTATTTCCTGTATTTCTGATATATTTTAACTTTTGTTCTCACATGTGTAAAATAAAGTGAATTAAATAAGTGCGATTATCAATGATGTTACTCAAAATTGTCCTGGACCACTATCAGAACTGAAACTATATATCTTATGCTAAAAATGTCACAAACCTAATGAAAGAACTCTAGGGAATGATATAACCATAATTCAGAACTTCCCCACTGCTAACTTATGTTGAGTATACAGACAGTGACGTTCTCAAAATTAACATGTGTCTACCAGTCCCCATCTGTATCTGTGAGCTTCTGCTTTGCAACATATGATTTTGAAAGAGAGAGAGAGGGAGAAAACACACAGGTGCAGTTGTAACCATTCCTGATGAAATAGTGATGGATATGCCACATTTATGAGTGAATAATAACTGCAACTTCTGACTTCTGAAGAAAAACTTGCAGGGGCGTCATAGGAACTAGCAATAACATATGATCAGCAGACTGTTCAGACATGGCAGCACAAAGACACTATTTTCTCCTGGTCTAAAAGTAAACAATTTAGGGGCTATAGAGGTGACTCAGCAGATAAGAGCAGGAGTTGCTCTTAAGCACAAAACCAAACTCCTAGGAGTACATCAAGTGGCTCACGACCAACTCTGATTACAGCTGCAGATGATCCAATGTCTAGAGCTTGTAAGCACCTGCACAGGCATGCACATGCACAGAATCATGCTGACAGAATTAAAAACATAATGAATGTTTTAAAAGGGCAGCCAGTTTCACAGGGTTAATTTTATTTCTGAGCCAACTATAAAACCAAACAAAAATACATAAAAGGTTAAGAAAGATAAGGTAAAAAAATGTTCCATTGTGCTTCAAAATAAGGCAGGTTAGTCATGCCAACACTAACTTGTAATCTCAGCATTCTAAAGACAGTAGTGGGAGGATAAGTTTTAGGATAGACTAGAACACATACAAGACCCTGTTTAAACTAAAAAATTAAAACAAAGTAAAGAGTAAGGGAAGAGTATGGGAAATCAGAGGGATGGAAGGAGGGAAGAACAAGGGCAGGGGGGAGAACAAGGGGATAGGGAGAAGAGAGGGAGGGAGAGCAAGGGGATAGGGAGAGAGAGGGAGGCTTATTTCTCAAAACAAAAACTAATTTTCCGCAACATTTTAATAGATTAGACTTTATTACTCTTATTTAAATTAACCTTTTAGTATTTTTATTAGATATTGTCTTTATTTATATGTCGTATGATTTCTCCTTTCCCAGTTTCCCCTCCAAAAAGAAAAAAAAAAAAAAAACACAAAAAATAAAAAACAACAAGAACAAATCCCTGTTGCCTCTCCCCTCCCCCTGCTTGCTACCCCACCCTCTCCCACTTATTGGCCCTGGCATTCCCCTACACTGGGGCACAGAACCTTCACAGGGCCAAGGGCCTCTCCTCCCATTGGTGATCAACTTTGCAATCCTCTACTATAGACATACTACCAAATAACCCTATTAAAAAATAGGGTACAGAGCTAAACAAAGAACTCTCAACTGATGAACACCAAATGGCTGAGAAGCACCTAAAGAAATGTTCAACATCCTTAGTCATCAGGGAAATGCAAATCAAAACCTTTTCGTATTCTTGTATTTATTTATCAAGTAAGATATAAAAAGATTAAAGAACATAAAATAACAAACTATTGAAATTTCAAATTTCACTAATGGAATTAAACAATATTAAAAGACTTAGGAATAAATTTCCATTTGAAATGCATGTTATAGTAGAATGATACTAGTCTCAGTTATTTCTTTCACCTTAACAAGTATTGATATCAATATTATACAATTTTATATTAGGTTTTGTGATGTTTACTTGTATAGATATACTAAAATAATCAAATCTTATTTTTTTAACCACTAAGGAATTCTCTTTTTTTGGAAATATTAATTCAAATATAATAAGAGTCTTCCTTAGGCATCTTTGAATACTAGTTTCATATTAAAATATTACTTGAAGGGGAGTATGGTCAAGGTTAGCTTTTTACTGTGGTTTAAATATAAAAGTGTCTGTTCCATAGGCAGTGTGCTGAATATTTACTTCATCTCCAGGAGGTGGGACTAAATTGAGGAGTGATGGAACCTTTAGGACAGGGGCCTATGTAGAGGACGTATTCAACTGGTGGTGTACTGTCAAAGTCTTACCTATTTGCTTCATACTTCTCTGCTTCCCATCCACCTTAAGTAAATAGTCATTGTGAGACACAGACCATGCAAAGATGTTGATCTCACCAAAGGCGTATTACACATAGAGCCATGTACTAAAGCCTGAACCTTAGAAACTATAAGATAAAGTAGGCCCTTTTTCCTATATGTCAGGCTTATTGAGCCAAAACATGTTGGTGTAGCACAGAAGAGGTACCTAAAGGGTTCATAAATCTTCAGATTGGTGAAGACATGCACACTGAACAACCTACCAGTAATATTTTAATCAAAACTACTAGGCCAACCAGTATTTAGAAGATAATATCTTTTTTACAATAAATTAACCTAAAATTATATAGTTTTATGTATATAAACCAATATAAACTTCAACTACATATTTTAGGAATGTGCTCTTGTATGAGGAAAGGTGAGAAATAGCATATTTTAAAAGGTGAATTATAAGTATTAAGCTAAAATGTTTTCCTGTGTTTTATTCCTTTTGCCTGATATAAAGCACATCTTTGTAATTCTGTCTGAAATTATTATTTTTAATATTTATTAAGCAGTTTTCAATTATTTTTCATTTATTATTATTATTGTTGTTGTGACTAAAGGTGTGTACTACTACTTCCCAGTTTAGTTTTAGTTATGAAACATTAAAAATTGTTTGAACACAATTTTCTTGAAAATAAATCATGTTTCAGATCTTGCTTCATATTTCTACTTTAATTCTGTTCTTATTGAAATTTGACTCTATAATTTACTGAGAGTAAACTATATTATTATCAGTGTAAGTTTTTTCTACTGATAACCATCTTGGCATGTAGTACTTAGCATGCTTAGCTGTCTAATGGTAATATAAATAGAATCATTCATATTTAGTAGTATTTCTTTCTTTAAATTTTTTAAGTATGGATATTTGTCTCAAACATCAAACATATCTGTAGTATGTTCATGCTTACTGTCCATGATATGCAGAAGAGAACATCAGATCCTCTGAAACTGGAATTACAAATGAGTATGAGCCAGCATGTGTATGCTAGTAATCCAACTTGGCTCTTCTAGGAGAGCAGCTAGTGCTCTTAAACGCTAATCCATCCTTTCACCTTTTAAATATTTAAGCATATTTTATACATACACATATATATACACATATATATGTGTGTATATATATATGTGTGTGTGTGTATTGATATCCTCAAGAATATTTTAATCACTTACCTATTAGCAAATATTTTAAAAATATACTTTATTTTATGTATGGGATAAAATCTTTTTAAGTAAGCCATAAACAATCTTTAAGGTAAGGAATACTTTTTAAATTTTTTTGGCATTTCTGAAGATAAGCTTGTTATAACCCTGGTCAAATAGCCATTTCCACATTTTCTAATTCTGTGACTCTGAGTTCAGCCCAAGAATGTGTACAACTTAACATTTCAAATTGATCCCAATGTTCTTTTATTGAGGACCATATGTTCAAGCTCTCAGATGCATATGGCTTGAACTTATACTTTTCAAGAGGAAATGAAGACTATCACTTTATATTACTTTATATCTATCGTAAAATTTAAAACTCTATCATCTATTCATTTTATGAACAGAAAATCATTTTAGCAGATATAATATCTTAAAAGTAAAGCATCTTTACTATTCATACTATATTTGAAATAATTGAAATTAAAGAATTTAATAAGAAAATAAAATTACTTTTTGAAGAATACATTCTTCTAAGTGGTTATATTAATATTGGGGCAAATGTTAGTTGTTGCACTATTTATTCATTTTGAACCTTACAGTGTAAATTACTAGATGCATGTGAATGTGTTCATTTCAATTTCCAAAGCTTGTATCTCTTATCTGCAGTATTAAAATAGGTTGCAAATTACCATATAGTGTTATAAAGCAGTATACATTACAAAATACAACATAAGTATAATAGGAATAAAATATAATTTCATATAAAATGATATGTTTGGCTATGAATATCTGCATCAGGTCCTGGGTGAAGCTTCTTTGATGAGATTTATGCTAGAATTCTGTCTGCAAATGTAAGAGAATGTCACTAACAGAGTCAGGGGTGGCCTCATTGCAATACCTATTAAAAAGCTGGTTATTACCAACCAAGGAGTATACAGGGAGGGATCCATGGCTCCAAATACAAATGTAGCAGAAGATGGACTTGTCTGACATCAATGGGACAGGAGATCCTTGGTCTTGTGGAGGTTTGATGCTCCAGCATAGGGGAATGCTAAAGCAGTGGGGCAGGAGAGGGTAGGTGGGAGAAGGAGCACCTTCATAGAGGTGAAAGGGAAGGACGAGGGGGCAGATGTAGAATGGAGGTTTTGTGGAGGGGTAACCAGGAAGTGGGATATCATTTGAGATGAATGAATGGAATGATTAACAATAATAAAAGGCTAGTTATTAGAAAACTGCACATATATATCTAAATATAGTACCTAATATATTTATTATTTGGTTTGGAAAACAACTTTGAAAATAATAGTAAGGATAAAACATGAGCAAACTTTAACTGAAATCAAAATCCATGTGTGCAACTCAGCTCTGTGTTGCTGTGATTAGTAGCTATGACAGCTGAAGAGAAGCAGCGATCTTGTTGGCTGAGTTCATGATCATTGGTTTCATTGTTTCTGGGCTTGTGCTGAGGTGAGGTGAGGTGAGGTAGAACATAATGTTGGAAGGACTCAATAGAGACAGTTGCTCGCTTCATATAGACCGAGAAGCATAATGAATGAGAAAGAAAATTAATCAAGCCCATAAAGCCAGAGTTCTATGACTTCCTTCCTCCCATGACACCATACTTACTAAAGCTTCTATGTTTCAAAATAAGGTAGTCAGCTGGCAATCCAGTTTTCAACATAGGATCCAACTACAACAGTGGTTAATAAACTGAGGAAAGTAAAGTTAGGAAATTAAATTAATATCCTTCAGTCAACAAGAGACAAAAGAATTGTTTTGTCAGGTAAACATTTTAAAATAATTAAAATGAAAAATAAGTAATTTCATGATTTATAGTCATAAGTTGTCATGTTTTTGGGCATACTGTATTTATCTTTGATGAGGTGGGCTTCAGAGTAGCATGAGAGTATAAGGTAGGTCTTTTTTATTTTTGATTCATCTGGAGCTTATAAGAATATGTTCACTTTTAAAGAAAAAATAATGGAGATAAATGATGTACTTTTCTGTAAGAAAATATTATAAAATATTATTTTGGGTTTTTAAAATAATAATTTTAGGCCTCTCTATTAAGTATATTGATTGATATCCACATATCTTTGGTATAATCTGTCCTTAGAAACTATTCATTAACCTGTAATCATTTTCTGTTACTAACAATAGCATCTCTGATATTTTCCGTGTTTTCTCTGACAGGAATGACACCAGCAGTTATGTTGTCCTTTTCTCAGAGTATTAGTATACGTTATCTCATCCACATCCTCCCCCTCTCAGTCTTTCTTCGTCTTTGTCTCACAATTCTAAGTTCTCCCTTATTCTCATCCCTTTGTATGTGCCACACACATTTTACTTTTAGCTAGTCTTCTATATAGTTTTGGTCTCTCTCATTAACAGATGCAGGCAGCAAAAAGGAGCTTCTCAAATTTCACTTAAGTGACCTTTGATCATATAAGCATTTTTTTTTCAAGTCTGTGATATAATTTTCAAAAATGTGTTCTACCTGATGGATTTTTCTCACAGTTCAATGGAATCAATGCCTCCTCACCTCTGTACTTCACTAATAAGAAATGAACCAATTTGAAGTAGAAATTTCTTTAATTGGAGACTCAGTTTTGTCATGTGATGCTTTTGACTGGAAACTGTCTTATGAGAGTCTTGTTTTGCTGAAGCAGAAACATGAGAAGATGTCTTGCTGAAAAACATGGTGTTTTTACCAAAACTGCCTGGTGAAAGGGCATGTGATGTTTTGCTGGAGTGATGCTTGAAAGAATACATGATGTTTAGAAAGAATTTAAGTATAATCTAAGAGACAATGGAGTAAGTTCTGCAATTGGTTAACATTGCTGTGCTTCTTTATGCTTTTCTGACTCTAGTCATTGCAGAGGACACCCTTGGATTGGTTTCACCTTTCTTCCTTCTCTGATCTTACTTTGTAGAGAGCAATATATCATAGAACTTCTGGTGGTATTATTTATGAATCTTGCCACTTCAGTGTACTCATGTTGATTGTGGAGCTTTGTTGTTTCCTCTGGATCAAGCAGCTACTGGTGATCCATGTTTAGTGTTTTGCTAGTGAACTGGACTGCATATAATGAGGATTAGAATGGCCCCAACAATCTACTTTGAAACAGGGCCAGGTGCCCCTTGTCCTATTAACTATCTTCTTCCCCTACCATTGGTTACTGGGCTACAACAAATGTTTAAAAGTTTAAGGGCCCTTATTAAAGTAGCTTCTGAAAAATATAAGCCAACATCAGTTATTTTTCTTCATGGTGGTCCTCAGAAATATTTTTTCTAACATGTTGATGTACTTTCTTTGGTATCATCATTTAATAAATGTAGGAATACTGAGAGTTTAGAAGTTTCAAAGTATTCTCACCATCAGCATAGGAAATATTGTATGTTGATGTAGGCCAGAACTTGTTTCAATAATGTTCTCTCCTCTTGGACAATTAGTTATGTCTTTTCAGATATCAAAGATGCATTATATCTTTCATGCAATCTGCAAACAGTTGTGTAGTTATATACTGTCATATTTTTATTCCACTTTGTAAATATATTTCAAAACCAATTTTCTAAGATTAATAACCTTTTACTTTGTGCAATATAATCCTAGATGCACTGTTGAATTGCATTTCTGAATGCAGACAGGGATACTTTGTTTTCTTTCCAGTGAGCAGAGATATTTTGCATTAGGTAATGCAAATTGGTATAGTCTATTTTCTCCTTATAATTTTAGTTTCAACATAACACTGACTAAAATAGTAAGTGAAAACTTCAATAACTTCCCTCAAACTTCTGAAACTTGAATTAGAGTAAAAGCCTCAAAGTCCTGTCTTTCCCCACTTTTAAAAGCCTTTTGCATTTTTTTTTATGATTTTAGCATAGTCAAATGACTATCTCCATATTGTGATGTTCCCATTGTATAAAACTAACCACATTGACATCACTGGGCAAAAACAAACATAAACTAAGAAAACATTTCTTAAAAATCTATGGTCTAGTTTTCAGTTCACAACTATGCCCAGGAGCAGATCTTGTACCCCAGCCCCATCCCCAACCCTGCCCATACTCACAGTCAATTTGACTCCTAGGAGGAGGTCTTCCACACCCAGACTCACAGATAAGGTGCTCCAGACCCCTCTCAGATACATCCTAACCAAGGGAGGCCCAACATAACCAGGCTCACAAAAAGGACAGACTTCAGTGAGAGACATCAAGGCCAGTTAACTCGAGTGATTACCAGATGGTGAGAGACAAGCTCAGCAACATAAGAAAATGAAACCAATGCAACTTGGCAACATCAGAACCCAGTTCTCCTACCACAGTAAGCTCTGGATACTCTAACACAGCTAAAAAGCAATATTCTGATGTAAAATTCCATCTCATAAAGATGATAGATTACTTTAAGGAAGACATTAATAACTCCTTTAAAGAAATGAAGAGAGCTCTCTCTCTCTTCTTTGCCTGCTTGCCTTGTGGGACTGAGCAACTGCTAGATCATTGGACTTCCATTCACAGCTGCTGCTAATCATTGTTTGGATTTGGACTACAGACTAATAAGGACCAGAATTCCTCAAGGACTTTCCAGGTTCTCCATGCCAGATTGGGACTAATGAAGCATACCTCCTGTCTTAGTCAGGGTTTCTATTCCTGCACAAACTTCATGACCAAGAAGCAAGTTGGGGAGGAAAGGGTTTATTGAGCTTACTTCCACATTGCTGTTGATCATCAGAGGAAGTCAGGACTGGAACTCAAGCAGGTCAGGAAGCAGGAGCTGATGCAGAGGCCATGGAGGGGTGTTCCTTGCTGGCTTGCTCAGCCTGCTCTCTTATAGAACCCAAGACTTCCAGCCCAGGGATGGCACTACCCCTTTGATCACTAATTGAGAAAATGCCCCACAGCTGGATCTCATGGAGGCATTTCCCCAACTGAAGCTCCTTTCTCTGTGATAACTCCAGCCTGTGTCAAGTTGACACACAAAACTAGCCAGTACAATCGACCCCTTGTCAACTTGACACACAAACACATCACTATTAAGCCTCAACCCTTATGTTCTTATTCATCCCCAAGATCTAAAGTCCCACAGTCTTTACATATTAAAAGTTCAATCAATTTAAAATGTCCAATATCTTTTAAAATTCAAAGTCTCTTAACTGTGGGCTCCACTAAAATACATTCTTCCTTCAAGAGGGAAAAGTATCAGGGCACAGTCATAATCAAAAGCAAAACCAGTGTCTAGGATCCAATTCACGATCTTCTGGGCTCCTCTAAGGGCTTTGGTCACTTCCCCAACTCTGCCCTTTGTAACACACATCTTGTCTTCTGGGCTCCAGATGCCTATATTCCACTGCTGCTGCTGTCCTTAGTGGTCATTGCATGGTACTGGCATTCCCAAAACAATGCTGTAACCAGGCTTTACCAATAGCCTCCCATAGACTGTCTTTACAGTGCCAAGCCTCAACTCCTTTGCATGACACCTTCAGTCCTGGGCCATCAATTACAATCTGAGGCTGCACCTTCACCAATGGCCTTCCATGGCCTTTCACTGTGCCGAGCCTCAGCTGCTCTTCATGACCCCTTCGTGCTGTCAAAACCAGTACCACCTGGGTGACTCTTACACATTACCAAGTCCTGCTGCAGCACAAGGTACAACCTTGGCTATCTCTGGAACACAACCTCTTTGTGCTCTCAGCAAACACTTCCCAGAAGATGTCACCTCAGTGATGCTGGTCTCTTCTTAATCACCGCTAATTTCTTAGCTCCAGCTAATCAGCATCAATAGTCCCAGTAATGCAAAGTTCTCTCTTTAGTAGTTCTGGTATCTTGTTAATCACAGCTGATACTTCAGCTCCAGCTAACCAGAACCACAGAATCTTCACAGTCAAAACAACATGGCCCTGATAAGAGTCTTTAATCTTCCCTCTTAAATTTCACAAGCCAGGCCTCCATTTCTGCACTGTTCTCTCAACATGATCTTCCAAGCTCCAACAGACATTCCACAGAGTTCTTAACAAACAGTGGCTCTTCTAGCTCAAAGTTCCAAAGTCCTTTCACAGTCCTCCCCAAAACATGGTCAGGTTGTCACAGGAATACCCCACTATGCTGGTACCAATTTTTCTTAGTAAGGGTTTCTATTCCTGCACAAACTTCATGACCAAGAAGCAAGTTGGGGAGGAAAGGGTTTATTGAGCTTACTTCCACATTGCTGTTTATCACCAGAGGAAGTCAGGACTGGAACTCAAGCAGATAAGGAAGCAGGAGCTGATGCAGAGGCCATGGAGGGATGTTCCTTGCTGGCTTGCTCAGCCTGCTCTCTTATAGAACCCAAGACTTCCAGCCCAGGGATGGCACTACCCCTTTGATCACTAATTGAGAAAATGCCCCACAGCTGGATCTCATAGAGGCATTTCCCCAACTGAAGCTCCTTTCTCTGTGATAACTCCAGCCTGTGTCAAGTTGACATACAAAACTAGCCAGTATACCTCCTATGCAGAATGAGGAAATGAATATCTTTGACTGCTAAGAGACTACTGTTCTGGGACTCCTCACCCAGTAGAAGCACCTTGTCTCATACCTGAGTACTAAATATATTCTTGTGTTCTTACTGGCTCATATGGGGCAGCTTCCTATCTTCAAAGCAACATGAATGGAGTTGCAGGCAGCGAAAACTTTAATGAGTTCAGTTGTATTCATTACTCACCCAGAAGTCATAGGTAGAAGTGATGCTGAGGATAGTCTGGCCTATACAGGAAGATACTTCCTTAAAAGGGATAGAAGAAGAGGATTAACTGGCTTTGCTTAGCTATGATATCACCCTGTAGTGATTAATATAGACCCTTAAGGAGTGTTCTAACCTCAGGACTCAGGTGAGATTGACATTTTCTCTCAGGTGACTTTCTAAGGCCGGTCTGGCCAGGAGGCACAGTCCCCAGAAGCTGAAGAGCAGTTGGCATAGGGGCCTACATTCATCCATCTGCACCCAGGAAGGATGGCTGATTCATAGCCATCTGTGAATGGGTCTTACCAGGGGACAGCTGATCTCCCAGGAATGCTGACACAGGCTTACAGACCCACAGGAGGAACAAGTTCTAGGTAGAGACAGCAAGCACATCTAACAACAGAGAACAACAGATGGCAAAATGCAAATGCAAAAATCTTACCAACAGAAACAAAGACTACTTGGCTTCATCAGAGTCATAATCCCACCATAGCAAGACATGAATACACCAATATACTGGAAAAGCAAGATTTGGATCTAAAATCATATCTCATAATACTGATGGAAGAATTTAAGAAGGACATAAATAACTCCCTTAAAGAAATATAGGAGAATACAGGTAAACAGGTACAAGCCCTTAAGGAAAACACAAAAATCCCTTAAATAATTACAGGAGAACATGAATAAACAAGTAGAAGCCCTTAAAGAGGAAACACAAAAATCACTTAAAGAATTACAGGAAAGCACAACCAAACAGGTGAAGGAACTGAACAAAACCATTCAGGATCTAAAAATGGAAGTAGAAACAATTACAAAACCACAAAGAGAGACAACTGTAGAGATAGAAAACCTAGGAAAGAAGTCAGGAGCCATAGATGCAAACATGACCAACAGAATAAAAGAGATAGAAGAGAGAATCTCAGGTACAGAAGATACCACCGAAAACATTGACATAACAGTCAAAATGCAAAATGCAAAAAGATCCTAACCCAAAACATCCAGGAAATCCAGGACACAAGAAAAGATCAAACCTAAGGAAAATGGGTATAGAAGAGAGTGAAGACTTTCAAATTAAAAGGCCAGAAAATATCATCAACAAAATTATAGACAAAAACTTCCCTAAGTTAAAAAAAAGAGATGCCCATGAACATACAAAAAGCCTACATAACTCCAAATAGTTTGTACCAGACAAAAAATTCCTCCTGTCACATAATAATCAAAATACTAAATGCACAAACTGAGAATATGAAAGCCAGAAGATCCTGGGCTGATGTCATATAGACCCTAAGAGAACATAAATGCCAGCCCAGGCTACTATACCCAGCAAAACTCTCAATTACCATAGATGGAGAAACCAAGGTATTCCATGACAAAACAAAATTACATAATATCTTTCCACAAATCCAGCAATTCAATGGGTAATAAATGGAAAACTCCAACACAAGGAGGTAAACTACATCCTAGAAAAAGCAAGAAAGTAATCTTTCAACAAAACTAAAAGAAGATAGCCACATGAACAGAATTCCAACTCTAACAACAAAAATAACAGGAAGCAACAATTACTTTTCCTTTATTTCTCTTAATATCAATGGACTCAATTCCCCAATAAAAAGACATAGACTATCAGACTGGTTATGTAAAGAGGATCAAACATTTTATTGCATACTGGAAACCCACCTCAGTGACAAAGATAGACACTACGTCAGAATTAAAGACTGGAAAACAATTTTCCAAGCCAATGGTCCCAAGACACAAGATGGAGTAGCCATTCTAATATAAAATAAAATCGACTTTCAACATAAAGTGATCAAAAATGATAAGGAGGGACACTTCATACTCATCAAAGGTAAAATCTACTAAGATGAACTCTCAATTCTGAACTTCTATGCTCCAAATGCAAGGACATCTACAGTCATAAAAGAAACTTTATTAAGCTCAAAGCACACATTGCACCACACACAATAAAAGTGGGAGACTTCAACATCCCACTCTCTACAATGGACAGATCATAGAAACAGAAACTAAACAATGACACAGTGAAACTAACAGAAGTTATGAAACAAACGGATTTAAAAGACAACTATAGAACATTTTATCCTAAAATAAAAGGATCTACCTTCTTCTCAGCACCTCATGGTACCTTCTCCAAAACTGACCTCAACAGATACAAGAAGAGGTAAATAATTCCTTATATTCTATCAGATCACCATGGACTAAGGCTGCTCCTCAATAACTGCATAAACAATAGAAAGCCCACATATACTGGGTGGTGGTGGAACATGCCTTTAATCTCAGCATTTGAGAGACAGAGGCATGCAGATTTCTGAGTTCGAGGCCAGCCTGGTCTACAGAGTGAGTTGCAGGACAGCCAGGGCTATACAGAGAAATCCTGTTTTGAACATCCTCCTGCACCCTCCCCCCAAAAAAGACCACATAAACTCTTCTCAATGGTGAGAAATTAAGGAAGCAACACCCTTCACAACAGTCATAAATAATATAAAATATCTTGGGGTAACTCTAACCAAACAAGTGAAAGATCTGTATGTCAAGAACTTCAAATCTCTCAAGAAAGAAACCAAAGTAGAACCCAGAAAATCTCTGAGATCTCCCATGTTCATGAATTGGTAGAATAAACATAATAAAAATTGCCATCCTACCAAAAGCAATCTACAGATTCAATGCACTCCCCATCAAAATTCCAACACAATTCTTCACATACATGGAAAAAGCAATTCTCAAATTTATCTGGAAAGGCAAAAAAATCCAGGTTAGCTGAAACAATTCTTAACAATAAAAGAACTTCTGGGAGAATCACCATCTCTGACCTCAAGCTACATTACACAAGTAAGAGTAATAAAAGCTTCGTGGTTTTGGTACAGATACAGATAGACTGATCAATGGAATAGAATTTAAGACCAGAAATAAAACAGAAAAGCACATAAAGAAATGTTTAAATCCTTAGTCATCAGGGAAATGCAAATCAAAATGACCCTGAGATTCAACCCAAAACCAATCAGAATGGCTAAGATCGAAAACTCAGGTGACAGCACATATAGGTGAGAATGTGGAGAAAGAAGAACACTCCTACATTGCTGGTAAGATTGCAAACTGGTACAACCAGTCTGGAAATCAATCTAAAGATTCATCATAAAACTGGAAATAGATCTACCTGAAGAACAAGCTATACTACTTTTGGGAATATACTCCAAAAGATGCCCCACCATACCACAGGGGCACATGTTCCACTATGTTCATAGTGGCCTTATTTGTTACAGACAGAAGCTGGAAACAACTAAGATGCCCCACCACAGAAAAATGAATACAGAAAATGTGGATCATTTAGACAAAGGAATATTATTCAGCTAGTCAGAACAAGGACATCCTGAGTTTTGCAAGCAAATGGATGGAACTAGAAAAGATCACCATTAATGAGGTAACTCAGACTCAAAATGACATGCATGCTATGTACTCCCTAATAAGTGGATATTAGCCAAATAAATTACTGAATACCTAGGATACAATCCACAGAGCCACAAGCCAAAGGGTTGAAGTGAAGATGCTTCAATCCCACTTGGGAGGGAGAAGAAAACAATCATAGGAGGCAGAGGAAGGGAGGGATATGGATGAGAGGAGTACAGAGAGGGGAAAGGGGAACATGATCAGGTATTGGGTTGGAGATCAGGAGAGAAGCCCTGAAGGCCAGCAGAATGAATGGAACCATCTAGATAATACCAGAGACCTGGGAGGCGAGAGAATATCAGGACTCAAAAGGAGGGACCTTAGATGAAATGCCCAATAGTGGGGAGAGGGAACTTTTAGAGTCCACCTTCAGTAGAAAGACAAGACATCAAGTGGGGGGATATGGCTGCTACCTTATAGTCAAAAACTCTGGCTCAGAAGTGTTCCTGTCTAAAAGAACTGCAGGGACAAAAATGGAGAAGAGACTGAGGTAAAGAAAGTCCAGTGACCAGCCCAACTTGAGATCCATCTCCAAGCATCCCAAGGGGAGGTTCCAAGGCCTGACACTACTATGGATGCTATGGCATACTTACAGTCAGGAGCCTAGCATTGCCGAACACAGAAGAGGCCTAACAATCAGCTGACTGAGACAGAAGCAGCCAACTGATGGACTGAAATTGAGGATCCCTGTGGTTGAATAATAAAAAGACTAGAAGAAGTTGAGGAGAATGGCAACCCATAGGAAGATCAGCTATTTTAACAAACCTGGAACTCTGAGATTCTCAGACATTGAGCCATCAACCAGGAAGCATATACATTGGTCTGAGGCTTCCTGATACATATATAGCAGAGGACCGCCTGGTCTGGCCTCAGTAGAAGAATACAAGCCTTATCCTTGAGGCCCCAGGGAGTGTGGAGGCCTGGCTGGGGGTATGGACATCATTTTGGAGACAGGGGAGGAGGTATGGGATGAGAATGAGAAACTGTGGGAGGGTGGACTGGGAGGGGGATAAAGACTGGACTGTTACAAAAATAAAAGTAATAAAAGTAATTAAAAAAGAGATAAACAAACAAATGAAAATTACACATAGATTAAAAAAAATGGTTCTTGCTATAAAGAAACCTCCATTCATCTTTATTGGCTTATAGATCATTTTGATGTCATGTGTAGTTTCAGTCCGGTGGTCAGCTAGTGAGGAAGAGAGTCATTTTGCATAATATATTACAATCCAATATACTTTAATAGCATATAGCGTATTACTGTATTACTCAAGTCTTGAATATCCAATAGGTGAGATTTCATTCTCAGGTCCTGTCTATAGACACTAGAGAAGATGGGATGTTCACAAGTGCCAGAACATCAGGAAGCAGGGATCTCTGAGATGTTTAGGATCATCTGCCACTGTGGTTACAACACATATAGATATTACATGTTTTAATAGTATTTTAAAACAAATGAAAAATCTTATTCTTGACTTTTTGTACACCTAATGATTCAATCGGTGCTAATCAGAAATATTCTTGAATTTAGACGTACTATCTGAACTAAAGGCCCTCCACCTCTCATTTCTTATTCAGAGATTTTGAAGAGTGAAAGACTAGCCAAGTATCAACAACACTATCATTTTCATCTATTCTTGATCAAAAGCAAACATAAAAACAAACAAAATATAAGTCCCACTCTAAGAGAGAACAAAAAAGATTGTTAGCTCTGCCAATCATTTACCTAGGAATTTAGTCTTAAGTATATCTCAAATGAGAAAAGGTACGACCTTTTTTTAAACCCGAAGTTTACAAAAAAATCACAGATGACATCAGGACATCCATAACCAGAGTTTGGGTGACAAAAATCAATGAAAACTTGTTTATGATAACAAAATTTCAAAAACTCAGAGTTCACCTAGTGTCCAAGATTAAAAGTCAAAAACATTTTGGTTTTATTCAAAGCTCAATGAGGACTCCGTAGCCAGCATCTTTAGCACAGTTCAGCACAGACACAGAGCAGGAAATGATCACAAGCAAATGTAAGAGCAATTGGCCTTAATGAGTATGCAAGGTTCATTTTCTATGAGTAAGTCACCACCTACTTAAGACACTTTTTTATTACTCTCATTATAAGAAGGCATCTAGAGGCTGAATGTCAGAAGAATTAGTAAGTTAGTGAATACTCAAATATGTGAAAGGTAAAAGTATAGATAGTGATATTAATTACATTTTACTGAAGAGTTGGCAAATGGAATTTTCATAAGTACATATAGTAATCTAATTTTTATACTGATAATATTATATAATGATATTAAATTGCATTTAATTTTTCTTGTATTTAATAGGAGCAAAACCTTGAGTTTTTAAGAAAGTAACTCAATCTTCACATTGACTCCCTATTTCATAGTGTTTTTTTGATTTATTCTTATACAAACCATTGACTACAGAAATTAATCCAAGTAAGATTTAGAGGTTGTGCAGAAGCCATATCTATCTGCATTTGACAGCACATACATCTTGTTGGTGTACAGTTCCTTGGACAGAAACCCATGATATAATGTATTCACTGTTGTCATGTTGCTAAATACACTTGTGATCACTTTTCTATAGAATGGAGTGGTTAATCATGACGTAGCCTGAACTTTTTTATGTTCAGTTTATTTCATATTCCCATAATCACACTGGAAATTTCATGAATAATAATGAAGTTGATCTCTTTAAATAGTAATTTACAGTCTGAAGTAATACCAACAATATAAATGGGTTAAGTCACTTTACTCCATCCAGCTTAATAGCAATACCAATGAACTCCCTGGAACAAAATGCAATCTTGTGCATATTGAATGGAATTGCATTTCTTCCATTGCTTTCTTTAATTGATCCATCCACTTCCTCAATTTATATAATAATCTTCTATATCTAGAATTTGTAAAGTCATTTTTTCAGTTTAATTTTAAGGAGCAGATGATATTTGTACATATTTCTGAGGTGGAGTGTAATGTACTGAACAAGCACACATTAGAGATTCAATCTAGTTGAAACTGTTTATTTCTTCACTAAATTATTTTTAGTGATAAGAATATTAATAATTTGTTCTATATATTTAATTATCATTAGTTGTAGTCACCATATATGGTACCTTTTTAAATCTATCTAAAATTTTTCTGTGTTGCTTACTCTCTCCAGTCTTATACCACTCTGTTCATCTCCACTCTCTGGTTTCCAACAAATATTTGCCTTTCTGAAGTTCACATTTTATAATCTCCAGTTCTAATGGTAGTTCACAATTACAATCTCCAGTTATATTATTGGAAATAACATATTTTCCTTATTGTCGACTTGACTATAATACTCTATGGTACATGTAAGTCATATAGTATATAAATAACCATAACATTATGATAGATTTAAAGATAGATCATGTGTAGATAAATAAACTTCTTTATGGTTTTATTAAGGATATACATGTAGATATCTACCATGTTGCCACCATGTTAGAGGCCATGAGAACTGAGAGAATGAAATTGATAAATGAGGCATACTAATGTCTCATGCAATCAATAGCCAACATGATTCAGAATACCATACAGTTTATAACCTGAGGGTTAATATAGAGCACATGAATTAAAGATATATACTTGAATTCACCAATCAAAAGGATGAGCCACACATGGCAAAAACAGGCAATTATTCCATCGAGGCATAATTGAATTACATCTGCAAGCAATAAAAAGTAACCTGAAGCAAATGACCTGCTATTTGCTCCACCTCGGAGGAGCATGTAAAACTCCAGAAACAATTCCATGTTTTACAGAAACTAAGGTCACAGGACTCTTACCTGTTTTCTTAGAGTATTTTCACAAGTACTCAGAATTCTCCTCACAGAACTCTATTCTCAAGACCATGTTTCAATTCCTGGACTCAGCTATTCTTAACAATTCTTTAAGTATAGAAGCCTCTTCAATATATTGATGCCAGAAGCCTCTTCAATGTATTGATGCCAATTTATTTGCATACATACAGAAAATGAGGACTCTAAAACATGGTCATCCTTTCTCTACCATTTTGAGGAGCGTCCATATTGTTTTTCATGGTGACTGTGTTAATTTGTTAAGTAACAAGGTACAAATATGTTCTATAGTCCAGACCCATGCCACTACTTCTTATTTCTGCTTTTGTCTATGATAGATGATGTTTACTTGGTTTATTTTAAAATAGTTTTTGTGTGTGTGTGAATGGGTATGTTAAATACATACTACAAATTCTGCAAGAACTGACACTGAATTTTCTCTGAGCCTTGGCATTGAGCAACAATTAGAGGCTAAAGGAATTCTCCAGTTTGCAGTGTTTTAAAATGGCCTGCTGGAAAGGCTTGGAATTCTCCTCATGATGTAGATTTTCTGTCACTCCAATTTACTTAATACAAAATACAAATCAGATCTCATAACATGCTTTTAATTTACTTTAAAATGATGACATAAGTTGCTCTTTCAAAACAGTCAAGCATACCTTATAACTTGTTCACTGAGCATTTTGTAAGCTTCTCTTGTTTCTCTGAGTCCTTGCATGAAGCCCCATCACCAGCGTGCCTCCAAACATTCTCTCTCTGTAGTTGTGCTTTTATCTCATTTACTCTTTTAATACTAACCATTTTAATAAGATTTCATGAGCTCTATCCCAAGGTTTAACTTGCACTCTCACTACTGGTATAGGCAGCCAAAGGTGTTTCTATTACCCTGACATCCACAAACCCATCATGCTATTTCTCTGAATGTCTTCAGGTAGACATTTCCCTTTAGATAACCCACTCTTGTTATGCAGAGAATCAACAAGTAGACAAGTGATTTCTAGTAAGACTATCTGGCATTTTTTTTTCTTTGCACATCATGACATATATGTATATCTTCATATATCTAGTTTGTTTCTGTTTTCTCCATATTTTTTTTAATTTCAGATTTTATTATATGGTCACTGTCAATGCTTTAGAAAAATTGAATCCCAGAGCCCACTATTCGGAGTAGGTACTCCTGTAGCCATTGTAAACCTCTACCTCCTCCTTTTCTTTCTTTGAAACATATTCTTCATGTGTCTTGATGTTGGCATTCTTTACTTTCAGTTATGACTTTTCCTTTTCTTTGTTCTCTTATTCCAGATGATAGTTTTGCACCTGCCTTTCCAACAAACACTAGTAAAGTGTATTCTGTTATATAATTCAGGTACAATTTAGGTCTAGAAGAAATTGTGTGATTTATGTTTTTTCTTAAGTAGCAAGACCAGGTGCAAATCAAAGATCTTTGAGTCCTCAGCGCTGTTCAGTTTGAACTTGTTAGTGCTATTTCCTTCTTCATTATAGCTCACAGCACTCCTGTGAGAAAGCTGAATTATAGGCAATATGAGAGCCATTTCCCAAACAGGGGAGGTGAAGCAAAGGACTCATTTGACCTGTGAGTGGAAAAACCACAGAGAATAAAACATTCAATCAACCAAATCAAACTGTCATAGAAGGCAAGAATGGGTTATGATTAATGAGAAGTGGAGTGAATTTTCCAGCAAGCATCTCATTAATTTATACTAATTGAGAGAGGAAAAAGACATTAAGAATGTTTAAAAATACAAAATGTCCAGAAGACACTACTTTCTGTTATCCATAATTTATAGTTATTTAATGTCTCTATATTTTATTTATGTGAATAATGTTAGATTCTTTAAATATTGGTGACAAATGTGTAATTTCATATCGAATTGGTAAATGATAAAGAAACTAATCTATTTTAATATTATGGAAACCAAAGATAGTAGCATGATATTTCAGTTAATGTATTTGTATATACATATATTAATGTATTCAGTTAATCATTAAATAAATTTACTTATAATATGTATGTAATTGAGATGTAATAAAGTAGATTCATGCTGGTCTGAGATTTCAAGAAAAGGTACACAGCAAAGAGGGTTGCGGATGAAGCTGCATGCACCATGTTCATTCTGTAAAACAAATCATGCAGAGCCTCCTTTTCTTCTTGCAGTGGTCAAATCATTACTTCATTGGAAATAACTGTTCCTCCATATAGTGCTCCCTGGCATTCTACAAAGCAGTGTCAGATCATTGTCCTAAAGTTTATTATTGATTTAGTAATTCACAAATAAATGTACTTAGTGATTGATCTTCACATACAGATAAAGGAAACGCCTAAGCA
>JADRCD010227430.1:0-13904 GCA_019843815.1 Montemys delectorum
ACAGACAGACGCTAAACCTTAACTTTCCTTTTCCCATTCAGTGACGCAGGAAGAGCAAGTACCCGAGTTTGCTGAACCATAAGGCATTCGGCCTGTTCTCCCTGACCTAAGATACCCAAGAATCACACTGCTTAATTTTTACCCCATTTCTTCATTTCTCTTCTATACATGAGAAATAAGAGGATCTTGTGGATGACAAATCAAACTACATTTCCTCGTCCTCCTTCTCACCAACACACGGCATTGAATGTCCTTGTGACATAGGAAGCGGGGAAGAGAGTCCGGACCCTCCCCGACAAGAAGCCTCCTACTTCGCTGCCATGCTCAAAGCAGCAATATCTGATGATGCTTCTTGGGAAGAAAGGCTTGCATTTACAGTTGAAGAGGAGATCACAAAGGCAGCCCATGCTTTTCTGTTCAGCGCACTGAGCAGAGAACAGCTGTTAAGCAAAGGCAGACGAAAGGACATCAATGTGAGAGAACTCATCGCACGTCTGTGCACTCAGAAGTTTCCTGTTGCTTCAAAATAAAGGATTGCACTGCCAACGTTTAAGGAAAAAGAGCATCAAATGAGCACTTAAGCTTGTATCCTCACAGAAACAAGAAGATGGACTTATGCACCAAAGATTTCTAAAGAGCCCTCCGTGTCTACGCAGTTAGCGGAACATCCAGGTAGATTCCAAAATCAGTATGTATATGTTTTTAACCGTTTGAAAGCAGTTAGTGTTAGCAATGAAATAGTCTCACAGGCTCTGTAGTTCACAGAGCAGGCTAAAATTCTAGCAAAATAATTCATGGTAGCATATTTTAACACAGACGGGAAAGCAGAAGGGTAAAATATATGGAGACAGAAATGTAAGAGCAGGCATTTGGATTTATATTACACTCCTACAGTCGAACAAGAAAGAGCACAGCAAACTGTCCAGTGCAGCCCAAAAGGCAGCAGCATAAATGAAGTTGCGTTGAATCACTCAGCGACAGCTGGCTGCCCGAGATGAGCGGAGCTGTGAACATTATGACTCTTGTGTCGTGTATGTGCCAGGCAGTAAGGTCCTGGATTCGATCTCCCTTCTTACACTCTGTGTCTACCGTGGCCAATCTGAAATCCTATGAAAGTAACTGGGCTCCCGAATGACATTTAGATAAAAGCAGCCAGACTGCGGAAGAGAGGGTTCCAGCAGACATGTTTCCCCAGGACGTGAGCAGGGTTTTGAGAAGGAAGATGTCATTTGCTGAGGCATGGCCTTTCAAGACATTCTTTTATGATTTCCAATTTGGCATGAGAGTTCTCATCCAATTTTCAAAGTGTAAGAACAAATGGATCCTAAATATATGGTAATAACCATTAGAGAAAGGACTGGACTCTGCTGAGGGAGGTGGGGGAGTGAGCGACACCTGCTTTTGAGACACCAGACACCGCGTCTGGAAACACAGGCTTTTGCAACATGGGAGATGAACTCACTAGAAGAAATCTTTCTGCACAATGAGATTTGTAATGCGTCTCGTTGAACTCATGATTTCCCTAATCCACACAATCTGATTCATTGTTTATAGGAAGCAAATATTCATAAGTGAGATTTTTCAAGGAAAATGCTCTATGCATGGCTGCATTTAATTTTATGTTTATTATATCGCTACAAAGAACGTTAAAAGCAATTATAATAACGGTCCAGCTCCAAGGAGTGAGCTTTGCTCTTTATTGTTTTCTCAGTTTTGTTTTCCTTTTAGTTGACTCATGCTATGGCTATATACTCATGGAGTATGATGTGAGTTTGCGATATATGCAAATAATCTACTCAATCCATTGATTCTTGAGAATGATCAGAGGCAGGCTATCTGAAAGGGGCATCGCTGTGTGTCTGCAGCTGCTCTTCACTCTGGTAGACTGGAGCTCTCGGCTACTCCCTCTGTGACCCACAAGCCAGCTCAGGTTATCAGCGAGTAAGTGGTGAAGCAAAGAGGAAGTGCCCGTGCTCAGCTTTCGCACGTGTACGCCTGACACTCAGCTTGCCTACTTCCCAGGCCTGACGTGACGGGGCAGAGTCCAAAGACATGAGGGGAAGGGGTAGCTGAGGCGTATTGGAAATCTCAGGTCGTGTTTCAGAAAGAAGCTAGCCAACCACCAGAGCTCAGGATTGCTAACTGGGTAAAGTCAGCATGGAATCGAGTGCTCAGAGGCTCGCAGTGGTGGTTCAGGTTCTGCAGTGGATGACAGGTATAAGGCTGTCTTTGTTCTTTCTGAGAAAAGTTCACATTTATTCCCAGGCTGTCATGCTCCCTTATACCTTAAGCTTTGGATTATACGTATGAGGCATCAAACCCAGCCAGCTTTTACAATTTACGTTTTTTTTTTTAGAACTCCCGCCCCCCATCCTATTGAAACGCAGACTCATTCTACCAAAATCAGTTTGTGAGGTCATCTGGGAACGCAACTGCAATGTTCTGAGGTATTTCAGGAGGAGCCACCATGTCCAGGTGACTTAGGATTTGACAGTCTTGGGACCTTCGGTAATGAAAGTGCTCTGAATGAGGAGGAAAGGATTCAGAGTGGTCTGTACCTGCTCCTGGCGGGTTTGCTGCACTTACTTCTTTGTAGGGCATCAGCTTAGAGTACTCCACCTTCAAAGTCGCAGACCACTCTCATTTAGGAAGTCATTCCATTATAGTTTGGAGTGTGCTTTACAACCTCTTATGCTAGATGGCCTGCCATCCTGCTCATCTTGCTGTTGAAATATTTCGACTCTAGAGAGCCCAATTTATTTAATTCGTGAACAATAAAGCTGGGAGGATATCTTTACACGTGCTTTTGAACTTCTCTTTTAATGTAAGGAACAGAACTACATAGTTATAGTAGAGTTTGAAGATATATTTGGTTGAATATTTTTGTCTCGACTCTTGATGGCTGCAAGTCTTCCATTCTGACTCGCCATCAGCACGGTAGTCGAGGCCATGTGTTGCGTGCGGTACCACAGAGAGTGTTCATCAAATATATGGCGTGACTATCTGGCTGCCTAATCAGATGGAGAGTCTCAAGAGACTGGAAGTAGTAAGAACAGAGCCGTTGGGTTGGCTCCTGGTTGAGGGCTGCCATGGTCTATCAGGAGAGGGTTAAATTTCACACTCACATGGTAAGAGGGAATGACAGCTGAAACCATTGGACAAGTTAACTGCAGCTACTTTTGCAAGAGAGGAACCTTGAAGTGTGTTTATTTCATTTATATTAGACTTTCTAATTAAGGAGTCTGTGGAAATTAAAAACTCCGGTTTCAAAATGTGGCTGTGGATGCACACATTGTAATTTCAAATTATAATCTTCAAATGGCCTTATTTCCCTTATCATCTCTCTTTAATATTAATTTTTAACATTTTTATGAGGAAGCGTCCCTTATCTGCATATTATTAAATGGAAGCAGTCAGACTTGAACATTAACATTTTTTCCTACTGTAGTAAAGCTGTGAAATTAGCACGCTTCTTATATTTTATGTTAAAAGGGCGATTTGTGTTACTGTGAAGATAACAAGGATGCTCTCTCTTATCCTGATCCTTGCGCTGAAATGAGGTTCTCCATTTACTGAGTGCCACATTGTTCATGTAGCCACTTTGTATCTTGTGAGGTTTTAGAACTAGCTGTGAAGCCGAATCTAGAATCATTGTTTCACCAAATAAAGACTGTTTTCTCCAAGGGTAAGCTTTTAACACTGGACTCACTGAGAGATGCCTGCCCTCTCTCACAGCAGGTGGAGACATTTTCAGGAAAAAAAATAACTTCTTGTATTAGTAAGTTTTATTGCTATAAGACCTCCACGCTCCTCACTCACCCTCCATAATTCTCTCAGGATGTGGCCTGCACACCTGTGCCCCTGAGGTGTAAGGTGAAGCAGGTCTGCGCTAGCAGTTCCCCAAGCTGCTTTCAGAACGGAAGCTCAGCAGACTAAAAAGTTTCATCCAGTGTGGTGGAATAGCCTTTAATCCCAGCTGTTGGGAGATCAAGGCAGGTAAAGATCTCTGTGAGTTAGAAACCATTCCAGGCTACACAGTGAGGCCCTATCTCACCACCCCCCTCCAAAATCAACAAAGGTGGAAGTTTCACATCTTTTTTTAATGGTACAAACAAACAAACAAACAAACAAAGCTCAGAAAGATTCGCCATAGGGCTGTTTCTCTTCAGGTAAACATGTATTAATTTGTAGCTTGTGTCACTAAGGCTGTGGTATTATAAGAACATTAGATTCAAGTCCAGTGTCAGAGATTTCTGTAGGGATCAGGCAACCCAGTGGCCTTTGGCAGGTACAGGCAACTTTGAAAGGCTGGGCTGCAGGGAGCATGCCCAAGGCCTGTAGGCTGGGCGGGCACAGGCTTTGGACCATCATTCAGCTTTGATGAGATGGTAAAACTGCTGTGATGTAGTTTTTTTTCTCACTAGTTTTTCCGCTTAGGAAATGTATTTCCATGTATTATTTTTGTTTTTGTTGTTGTTATTGTTGTTGTTGTTGCTGGTCATTTACTATTATGTACTTCTGTGGCTGTGTGCACATGAAAACATTTCAAATTATTATCTTGTGGAATGCTTTGAAGTTGTTTTTTTGACATTGAATTATATTTTTACCTGTACTGTGGCGGCTTCCATGGAAATTTCTTCAAATTTATTATATTTGAGTACATGTTTTATATAGATATTTACTATTATAGTTGTTTTAGATAGGAAGTCTTTTGAATGTGTTTTATATACTTTATATTTTTAGTTGCCTGACATGCAGGACCGTTACACATACGTGTTAGTTTTGTGTGCCAGGAAAATTATTATGCTCTGGTTTTTGCTAAATAGTTTTTAATCTACTTTGCATTAAAAGAGCCTTGATTTTATATCTTATTTTTGGATTGGTATAATGCCCTATGAACACATTCTAAACTTGCTATTCCCAATTTATTTTCAGTCTCTAATATGTAAATCTTAAATGATTAGTTTTTTTTTCTTCCCAAAACATAGCTTGCAAATCACTTAGACATCATTATAAGAAAGTGGTTTTTATCAATTACCTGTTTTGTTTCTTTGTATCATTAAAATAGAGTTTATGTTCCTTTGTATATTCTATGCCAGCAAATATAATATTCTTGTTATCAGAATTCCATTTTGAATGCAGCAGAACATACACTTTACTGGCAAGCCTGTAGTAATAATAGTGACTGTGTATTGAGGACTTAGCCATGGGTTATGCTGCGTTCTAGTTCTCTGTTACCGCATAACAAATGGCTACCATCTTAGTGGCTTATACAGCATTCAAAGGCAGTAGTTTAAAGGAATGCAATAGAATCCCCCCCAACTTAAGTATTAACTCATTTACTCCTTACAAGTTGATGAGGCAGCCACTCACAGCAAGTAGTGTTTCATAGTCTCTTTATCCAGGTAATTGGTCCAGAGCCTGGATAGCCACTTGGCCATCCTGACTTGAGAACATTCTTTATTTTCATCTGCTCTTCTGTCATAACCTGCACGAGGATATTCCAGTTATCTACGGGCGCCTTATACAATGGCAGTTCTACGAGGGCACACTGAGGCCAACATTCCCTTGTCCTACTGAGGTGGCCAGTGCTGCAGTATTGTCACCCTCAAGCTTACAGCGGTGAGGGTTGTCTAAGAGTAGAGCTTTACAGTTCTGCACAGTTCACAGTATTTGATAACCGTAATGGATGGGACTGGTCTATGTATTCATATTAGTGTACTTTCATTGCTATTAAAGTATTTATTCTTTCTGTTGTGTTAAAAGCGAGGTGGCTCAACAGGTAGGAGGGCTTGCCACCAAGTCTTTTGACATGAGTTTGATCTCCAGAGAATGGTCTCTTACAAGATGTCCTCTGGTCTTCTCATGTGTGCTGTAGCATGTGCACACACACACACACACACACACACACACACACACGCTCATGTACACACACACATACACACAGAAAAACAAACAAATACATGTAATATCAACAATTGTTAAAGTTAACTGTGAAATGTCTGTCATACTATACCAGTAACAGTCTGATTTGTCTCATTTCTACTGTATCCTTTGTTTGCATAACTTTTCCTTGTGGTTTCAATTTACTGTAGTTTTATCCTAGATACCAACAGCATAGTGTGCGTATATGCATGCATGTATATACGTGAACACCCACCTTGTATGTAGGGAAATACATTCTCAAAATCATGTGTCCTGTTGTTAGGCGACATGTCTCTGAGTTCCTTTGGTAGGAGCCCAGGCCTTTTGCTATTCCTTTTTATCATTTTAAAAAGACTTTATTTTCTATTTTAAATTTGTTTATTTGCATGGGCAAATGCAGGTACTGGAAGAGGCCAGAGGAGTGATCCCTGGAGCTGGAGTTACAGGTGGTTGTGAGCTGCGTCCAGGGGTCACTGAGAGCTGAACTTGGTTGCTTTTATCACATTTCGTATTTGCTTGCCTTCTTTCTGTAGCATGATGTTTCTTAGATGAGATTGTGTACTCGCATTTAGAAAACTTCTGCTCAAGACTGCATAACTTTTGTGGATTTGAGTGTCCTTCTCTAGTCAAGCCTTCTACAAGGCTGTTACCCACAGCTGCGTCCTGCCCCATGGACTTGTCTGTGTGGTCTGAACTTTCTTGTCATTTCTCTCTCTGTCTTAATGCTTGCTAACGTTCGAGGAGTCCAGGCTCGGCTCTTTGTTGTACAATTCGGAGTTGTGACTTCACTGGATCACTCTCCACTCGGTCACTCTTTGCTCGGCCAGAAGGAGAGGCTCCTTTTAAAGTGCCGCTCAAGCAGTGAGTGCACTGTGCTGCGCAGGCTCCTGTTCTTGTCACCGTAACAACTTCCCACACATCCTCCCCGAGGTTCATCTCACGTACTGTGCTTTCACCGATGAGTCCTGCTTCCATCTTCCCTTGTCTTCCCTCACCATCTGAAACTGAGTGAAGCATTAAGGGAGTTTGTTGACTGGGCAAAGTCTCTGTTTCACATGGCCAAACCTGGAGCTTCTGAGAATGTCTCTCTCCTTTGGTGGACTCTGTTTTCACGAGCTCTTAGACAGCCAACCTTCTTTGGTGAGAAAGCTGTGGATAAATTCAGGTCCCAATCCAACAGGATTTGAGGGTAAAACCCATGTACACACACACACACACACACACACACACACACACACACACACACTTACTTCCCCAGGTTGGCTGTGACATGGTTTGTGTCAGGGTGACTTTCTTGAACTAACCAATGGGAAAGCAGTTCTTTGATTTGTTAGGCTTGTATCACATGCTCACCTAGGGGCTCAGTCCCAAAGGCTCACAGACAGATCGTCCTGAGAATGACTGACGCGGTGAAGGCTGGTCACATGGTGCCTGCCTCTGCCAGCCTTGCTCACTGCCTGTCTGTTCTTAAGTCTCTCAGATACCGAGCATCCATAGTACAAACATATACCACGTTGCTTTGGATCACAACCACTTATTTATTCATGTATTTGCCAGGCATTTGCTTGTTGCCAGTGATGGTGCAGACATTGTGCAAAAGAATGTGAAAGCAGAGATAAAAAAAAAAAAAAGATATATTGGATACCCACAGGGAATTAAGTGTACAATGTGTGTGATTTAGTCTTTGGATGGACTATAAAGCTTAGGAGATGTCAGGCTTCCCACTGCATTCCTTTTGGCATGCCGCAATTGTTTTGCACGAAATAGGCTCTTGATATTTTAAAGTTTGTGCATGTATCTTATTAAAACACAGTTTTATTACTCTACACTTGCTAGATAGCGCTTCTTGCTGGTGACCATTTTTTTCAAACTGAGACCGCAGAGCATTCCCTCCCTGTATTGTTCTCTCTTGTCTGTCCACATGGGAAGTTTTCTGTCTCTGTGTCAGGTTCCCATGGAGCTCAGGAATTCCAGCAGTCACTTTGATCTGTGTTGCCTCACATGTTCTTTTTGGTTTATCTCAGCTCCTGTACAAGCCCTGGACAGTGGGCAGTGAACTGTCGAATGCTTGTCCACTTGAGCCTCTTGAATGATAAAAATGTGCTGTGAGTATGGGAACCAGTTTTTGGCTCCTGATTTTATTTTATGTGTACAAGTGCTTTACCTCCGTGTATGTCAGCGCACACGCGTGCTTGGTGCTCACAGAGGCCAGAAGATGGCGGCAGATCTCCTGGAACTGGAGTTAGAGGTGGGTGTGAGCCTGCGTGAGAGTGCCAAGAATCGAACTCAGGCCCTCTACAAGGGAAATGAGTGTGTTTAACTGGTGTACCACTGCTCCCGCCCTGTCTTTTTCTTGTTAAATAGTATTGCAGAAATAGCCTTTTAGATGAATGAATAAAGCAGCGGGTTTCCTTGTCGGTTCTTAAGGGGTTCATTTGTGAGAGACGGTATAACTTTCTCCTGACGTTCTTATTAAGTTTAACAGGCAGATTGGGGGATTTGCTGCTCTCGGAGTTTTCCTTTTGGAACTGGCCTTCTTTTTGACATTTGTCACATAGTCACGCCTGCTCTCTATCATCAGGAGAGTACTTTGGTTTCTGCACATCAGCTGTCCTTAGTTAGGCTGGCCCAACTGTTACAGAAAGGGAGCTCCACCACAGGCTGGTGTTTTCTATTATCTGGTTTGAAGTCAGTGTCCCTTGTTTCTGTTTTCTTTGCAATAAAACCCAGGCTTTGATTTCCTGAGCTCATTGTAATTGGTAATAAAAATGTAAACTGATGTCCTCTGAGGCGAAGGATGAGAGCCATCATTGGGCGTTGGCCGTGTGCCGGCGCCACAGCTCACATTCATTATATTTAAAATATTCACAACAGTTCTTGGTAAGTTTTGTTAGTATTCTTGTGTCATAGGGGACAATTGGAGGCTTAGGCAGGGAAGTGAGCGTGACAGAATCACATGGCAGAACTAGGATATCAGATCTCTCAGTCCAAGCAAACTCTTAGTCCCAGAAACCACAGAGCTATTAAAAAAAAAATGCCCAAATTTATAGTGTGTTGCTTTCCCACACCTCCAGAAAAACCCGGGTAGTATCCTTATCTTGTAATATTTTATCAGAGTTTGTTAATTCCCTCTCATATTCCCAGTTAGGCAATTTTGTGTAACTTCCTAAATACTTTCTGAGATGAGAGCTAAGCTACCACATGACCATTCATCTCTCTGCCTATTTCATCCTCTAGTACTTATGCCTTTGTTCATATCCCATGCAGACTTGTCTATTTTCTACACGTTAGGACACATTATAACTTATTTGAAACATTTGTTCAGGTTCCATACGTATTGCCAGGCCCAATAGTACAGTCCTGTCATCCCAGCTATTCAGGAAGCCGAGGCAGAAGGATTGTAAATTCAAGGCTCGTCTGTCATATAAAATGTTTCAGGCCAGATCCTGTCTCAAAATTAAATGTAGAAAGAGATGGCCAGATAGCTTGGTGGGTAAAGTACTTGCCTAGAATACTTGAGGCCCCAGGGTCAATCCCTACCACTAAAACAAAACAAAACAAAATAAAATGATCTTTATATGCATTACAGAACATTTACATAGTAAGTAAAAATACAGGTTAGAAATTCAAAGTATGTAGAAACCCCATTCATTACAGATTGCCAGTGCCAAGGACTGGGTCTCTGGCTATATCGATATTTAGTACATATACTTTTTTATATGCCACATTTCATTTTCTTTCAGTAGTTGTAAGCTCATTTGTATGAATATTAAAATTCAGTCAGAACCCTGTTTGGTTGTAGACAAGCATGTGCATAATAACTATTTGATCCCAATTGCGTTTTTTTTTTTTTTTAAAGGCATGGGATAAACAAATAGAAGTGAAATTTTGGGGGCAGATTTTGTATTTACTGTGTGTGTTATAAAATTGCTGTTTAGTATAGACCATATTGGTCTAGACTCTGCCAGCATTGTGTGTGAGAATGTTTTCTTACAATAGAAGCACCAGTATTCTTGTAGTTCCATCTATGCTCATAGATTATATAAGCAATGTCTCTGTAATTATATTTTTGTTCATTTGTTTCTGCTGGTTTTAAATCCTGTACACTTTCATGATAAAACTATGAGACTGTGAAAAATTGCAGGCAATGTCAGTTGTAAGCAGATCTAAGCAGTTTCTCTGGCTTTTAACTGTAGAGCTGTCCCGTTGTCCTTTCGTTAGGGACTGTACTATAAGGGAATATGTCCTGGCGGTCTGGTGAGTGTCATCATTATATAATGCAACATTTGCCTCTCCTTCTTAAACCATCCCATCTTGCACAGTTTCGTCTGGTGGGCTTAGATCGTTTACCTTCTTAGGGGGAAATATCCATCTAGTCTCTACTATCCGATGGATATTTAACTGAATGTGGCAGCCTCCGCCTGACCTGTGAATTGTATTCAAGGCTCAGGACAACCCCTGTGCTGCTTGGAGCTCGCTAGCTCTCTCTTCCTTCCCTCCTCCCCCCTCCCCCCATTCAGGAACTTAGAACTTAAACCAGTCCATTGGTTATTTAATCTGGTTTTTAAGCTTTGCGGTCATTTCTAATTGTTTTCAGCTCATTGCCTTGGTAATCCTTGATAGAATGCCGCTGTGGTTTCATGCCTTCTTGCCTGATGTCATATTTGCTAATTATTACTACCTTTCACTCTAAGTAAGTGTGTTCCTCCCATGAAGTATATGTTCTTTTCTCTCTCGTCTGTCTTTGATAGGACTGTCTAGAACTCATGGGCTGAATTAGACAAAAGAAAAGCTTACGTTGCTCATTGCCTTTGCAGATGACAGTACATCAAGAGAGGAAAAGAGCGGGTTCACTGGCCCACTTCAAAGTGAGCTCTATCTGAGAAACTAAAGATGATGGCATATTCATTATATGGAAAACCACAGTTATAGTGGCAATTCATAGATAATACTGGCATTTAAATCTAAGATGTCTTACTAGCAGAAAACAAAACAAAACAAAACAGTGACTCTCTAGAATACAGATGTCATTGTCCTATGAGATGAGAATGGATGTAGCTAATGTGTATGACTCAAATAGAAATCTTGAAATTGTTTTTCAAAATTTAATTGAAACGCCACACTAATTCTAGGTAGATAAACAGCTGTCACTCCCCAAAGTCTGGATCTGTGGCATTCGTGCATCAGAAAAAACAAATTGTTGACCTTTGATACATCACAGCATATTCTTAACTTTGCCAAGAAATGTAGGTAAACTCTTAGGATCTCCTTACAAACCGGCCATTGCAGCCTCTGAGCTCAAGCAAGACAGGATCCTGCTGAGAGAGCCAGGTCTGCTGCTGGTTTCATGTAGGAAGGGTGATGTCAAGGCCACAATACCCTTCCTTTGTTGAAGATTCTCAGTGTCAGTGCTAAGAGCCAAGGATTGAGAGCCTGCTACACTGTGTCTGTCCATCTTTATCTCATTGACCTTTCTTAGGCAAGTTTTCCTACCTTCCACTCTATGGAATTGAATTCACAGTTCCGCCTTAAATGCCAAGTGATACTTTTTGGTCTGCTCTCTTTGACCTCTCTGAGGTACGAGCCGTTGACAATCCCTTATTTAGTCTTCTTCCATGACTTGATGCTTGCTGTCCCTGGCTTATCCTCTACTGATCCCTTAACACTGACCTCCCTGAAAGGCAGTGCTTTTTACCCCTGATTCTCTGCCTTGTATTGTATGGCTTCCTTACGCAGCAGCATCCTCTTCTACAGAGTCGACTGTTAACCAACTGTTCTTACCTACTTCAGCTCACCCTCCTGAGTTACAGCGCAGTATTTCTAACTGATTGTTCTTCATTGTGTGATCCGTCTCATCACCCTGAGTGAGGGAGCTTTGGTGACTGTCCAACACCTTTCCTTAGACTGGTATGATACATGTATTTGTCTCCTCTGTCTAATTTCAGCCTTTGACTATGTCAGCATTCAGAAAAAAAATCCTATTTTAGAACATCTAAAGAAAAATATGTTGCTTTATTTCATAAGTGTCAACAGTTAATTAGTTAATATTTCATCCAAATTTAAAAAATTGAAAATATTCTTGAAAAAAGTCTTAAATTTTCTTTTCTTTTCTTTTCTTTCTTTCTTTCTTTCTTTCTTTCTTTCTTTCTTTCTTTCTTTTTGGTTTTTCGAGACAGGGTTTCTCTGTGTAGCCCTGGCTGCCCTGGAACTCACTCTGTAGACCAAGCTGGCCTCGAGCTCAGAAATCCGCCTGCCTCTGCCTCCCAAGTGCTGGGATTAAAGGCGTGCGCTACCACCGCCTGGCTTAAATTTTCTTCAGTGGGATAAGTGAACAGTTCTCTGTTGAATCCAGGAAGATTGAATTTGTATACAGAAAATACTATTATATGTAATTGTAGGACTATATTTTAGAAAAGTGTATGTATATATTATATATCATATATTATATATATGTGTGTGTATAAAAATATGTATCTGTAAAAGGTAAATAATTTGTACACATCTGCACTGACGGTATGGATTACCATGGTTGTTGGCCAGTTTCTTCTGTCGTTTTCTCTGGTATTTTTCTTACAAAGCCAGTTTATTCATTATCACTGGCATCATGAGATTTCGCAGCTTTTATTCCTATTATTTTTCACCATTCCGCATTCCTCTGCTGTTATGTAAAGTCATTGCAAATCAAAGACAATGAATTTGCTTACGGCTCAAGTTGTTGGGGGAAGCGTTGACGTTTTTTGGATAGTTGTAGAAACAAGTCTGAGACTTGAAAACTCTGGGAGGAGATAAAAATCCAAATAATTTCTGTAGGTGTCCCTGAAGCCTGGACCGCTGTGTGGAAATCACCTCTACCTGCCTACAGAGCCTTTGTGCCCAGAATTTAGGATGGCCCCATTCATACACCAGCCTCTTCCCTCTCCCCCTTTTGCCCTTGAATATGTCCTTCTGATAGTTTCTAGATCAGTGTAAACAGTTCAGTAATCCGTGATATGCTAGTGTGCACCCCACCCCACTTGCACATATACACACCAAAACAAAACCCCCAAATCAAGCCGTGGTGTTTTGTGAAGCAGTTGGTCTTTAAAATTCACAGTTCCTTGGCTGAAGTCTGACTCTTTTGTTGCACGCTGTCATCTCAGTTGTTCAATGATTTACTTTACTTGTTCAGAAAATTGAGTTTTCTGGATCGTATAGCTATAGTGTGAATTGGTGTCAAGGTCAAAATCTTTTAATTTTATTGATGGAGCTGGTAGTATAACCCGGGGTTCTGTGCTGTATATTTAAATCCTGTCATCGTGCCTAAGAACTGTCATATCTTGGCTCTCCGTCCAGCAGATATTTTATTAAATTCCTTGACTATATCTAGTTTACTTTTCCTTGGGAGAAATATAACAGAATACTACCAGCCTCATGATCCCAAATGGATTGTTGCCATGGCAACCTGACTTTTTTTTTTTTTTTAAATATTAGAATTTTCTTGTTGAAGTAAAACTTACGACGGCAGAGACCTTTTCCTGATAGTGAAAACTTCTTGCCGTCTCTTATAGGTGGAATTGTGCTGGGTCCAAACAGAGACCTGCTCTGATGTAGGAAGAAGACAGCTAATTTACACACTTTGCTAATCAGAGGCTCAGTCACTGTTAGGAGACCCATACTTTCTTAGTCGAAGACACTCTGCAAGCTCTGTCTTTTACAGATGGCGTGAGATCTGTCAGAGTGTAGTCAAGGGAAACTACTGTTTCTGTCTCTCACCTCAGAGAGCTGCAGTAGGTGGTAGAACAGTGCTTGGGTTCCCCTAGACTGGTTTCAAACATTGTAAATAGGAACATTAATCTCTGCCTTATCGACTTGTCTTGCTAAATTATTGCTTTCTTATTTACAGAGAGCGCAGCCATAGTAAATATGCAGCATTCTGAGTTCATGGCTCATCTCACTTAACCTACATAAGCAGCTGCCTCAGTTTTTTGTTATCCATCGCC
>JADRCD010227431.1:5907-28360 GCA_019843815.1 Montemys delectorum
CTCTGGACAGGAGCTAGAGAGAGGGAGGAGCTGAAGCAGATCATGGGGGAACACTGCTTACTTGCTTGCCTCCCAGGGCTTGTTCCCACCCACAGTGCACTGGGCCCTCCCACATCAATCATCAATCAGGAAAAGTACCACAGGTTTGCCTATAGGCCAATCAGATGTGGGCATTTTCTTAGTTGAAGTTCCTCTACCCAGCTAAGGTAGTGTCAAGTTGTGTCAAGTTGACAGAAAAACAATGAGAACAATAGATACCTTGCCCAAGAACACACCAAAACTCTACTTAGGGTTGCCTCTAGTCAAAGGCAGGCAGAGTTCCTAGCTTTCTTTTGGTGATTTAGAGTTTCCTAAGCAGGAGCCAGCCTGCTCCTTCTCCAGCTGGGACCACATTGCTTCTCAAGCCTCCCAGATATCAAGCCCTCTGCGATCAATACGTTGAATTAAAGCCAGAGATGGAAAACTAGGATTTGTTTTCAGGACACCCATGGAGGAGCAAGTGCTAAAATCAATAGTCAGTACCGAAGAAATTCTTACTGTTTTTAATTAAAGGTTAACAAAATATATGGCAACACCAAGTACCTGTTCAGACCTGATGCTTGCATGTGGCAAGATTCCGGTGAAGAGCTTGGGAGGTGGCTCAGTGGCTAAAATGCTTGCCATGTGCAACAGTCAATCCCAATTGTCAGCTAGACTCGATCTAGAATAACCTGAGAGATCGGTCCCTGGCGACGCAAACTCATTGTGTTTCCTATCAGAGCCTCGGAGAGCTGGGGACCCATGCCTAACAAGGGCTTGAAGGAAGACCAATGCAGTTGGAGGACTGGAGGTGCAGAACGTGAGGCTACAGTGCAGGGGACCAAGAAGCACTGAGTGGCAAAGGCAGCTTTGGTATGTGAGGAGCCCAGGATAAAGCTGGGGCCAGGCGATGAGGCCTTGGTCACCAGGTAAATAGACTGTGAGCAACAAGTAGACTGGAGTCAGCCTAGGGCTGTGCACTGTCTCAGGGCCATGGGGCCCTGGGAGTCCAAGGGTGAAATTCCTATGGTGTTAGGTATGGCTGTCACATAGATAAAGGTTTTATTTATCATTCATTCATTCATTTATAGTTTTTGAGATAGAATCTCATGTATGAGCCAGGCCTTGAACTCCCAGTACTCACAAGCCCCACCTCCCTTGAAATTGCAGGCATGTGCCTCCACACCCAGCCTACTCAGTGCTGGGGATCAAGCCCGGGGCCCTCTTGTACGCCAGACACACTCTCAATATCAAGCCTGGAAAAGGGTTTTTAATATACATGACACCCCAGAGGACAAGCAAAACTATATGTTAGTCAAATGAAGGTGCCCTGGAGAGCCCACTGGGAGAAGAAACAAGCCCACACATTCGGTTTCTTCTCAATTAAAATATTTCTATTTTTACACACAAATCCATCTCAAAAAGATAAATAGGCATTCTCTCCAAATTCAAGAACTTTCCTTTTTTAATGCTATGATTTTTGCTGACTATTAAATATTTAGTTAGCTAAACAGCTCTCAAATTGTACGTTGGGTATCTACATGTTTCCTAGCTGTTTCATTATTAAATGTTATTAAGTAGATCCAGCACTTGAGAACCTAAGACAGGAGAACTTCAACTTTGAGGCCAGCCTAGGCTACAACAGTGAGTTCCAGAACAGCTCAGGCTACAAAATAAGACTCTTGTCTCCAAGAACAACAAAAGAAAATGGCTGAGCAAACTGAAGAGATATTTTTGGTTTGGTGGTTTGTGATGTGAATATATGAATTTAAATGAAATCTGTTAAATGCTTCAGTTCATGTACTTTTGGGGTGTGGGGGTAGTAGTTTGGAATAAAGTTTGGTTTTTTTAAAAAAAGTCTAAATAAGCAAGAATGTACTTCAACACAGTTCTACTCCAGCTTCGACTACAGTCACATGAGCCGAAAGGTCATACCCCACAGTGGTGCCCATGGGCATCTGTATACAGCGACCCACAGAATGCTAGCTGCGTCTGCCTGTTGAGCTAGAACATTCAGATCCTACCACTCTGCACTTTATTGGCTAAGCAAACTTGAGGGCACATTACAGAGCACCCAAGTGTACGAATCTCACAGTGGAACTGCTTCTCAATTTTCTCCCTGCATAAGTCACATCTTCTCTATTTTAGAAAAATAATATTTCTAATACATATTTCCCACCATTTCCAGATGCCATCTAAACAGAGTGTGGCCCACTTGAGAATCTCTCCTCTAGGAGACTGGGGTCACTCTCCAGTACCTCCTAGGATGACTTTTGATTTCTGTCCCCTGTGAAGCCAGGGATGCATGGGCACCTTAGCTGGCACTGGCAAAGGTGGAACCGCCAGGGGGGCTGTCGTTCCTGTCTGGGAAGGGACACGGGATTCCTTATCAGTGCCATGCTTTTGACATATAGGACTAGGTTGACATCTTTTTTTTTTTCTTTTTTCTTTTCTTTTCTTTTTTTTAAGTTTTATTGCATTATGATGAGAAAAGTTACATGATTTCAATTTATCTAAATTTGTTAACATTTAAAAACATATTTTAAGTAAATAGAATTAAATCACATTCTTGTTTTCCTTTTGTACCCCAACTCCTCCCAGAGATTCCCCTTCAATACCTACAATATCTTTTTTGTCATATTCTTTAGAATTTATAAAATATTATAACAATAAAAATGAGTATTATAAAAGTTGTTTGATATAAAACAGCAGTCAACAGTCTTATGTAGATGCTTGTCTATGGCAATACTGAAAATACATATGTTTTTCTCAATATAAATTTTAAATAACTCCAAACATATTAACTCTATATTTCAAAATAATACATCACTACTAATATTTTCTTAAATGAACATAAATACATAAAATGTTTTTGTTTGTTTGTTTGTTTTGTATTTAGTAGAGTTTAAAATCTTGGCTCTTACTGTGGTAACTTGATACAAGCAAAGTATTCAGTCTCACTCTTTGTTGTTCTCTTACAAGCCCCCTCCCAATTTAATTGTCTACATTTCTTTTGGGTATATAAATATTTTTAAAATATGTAAGCTGTTCTGAAAACCATAGTATAGTGTAAAAACATGAAATAAACAATACTACTAATAGAGAGGTTGAGATAGGAGAAGAAAGATCTCAAGACCATTATGTTGTACACAGCAAGACACTGTCATGAACAAACAAGCTGAAAGTGTATATGGATTGTATAATATTGAACCTATTTATCCAATTACCAAAATAGAGAGACCATTGAATGACAGTCAATAAATTTCTAATTCCTCATATTTTTGGATTTCAATCGATTAGGATATGTTGGTAATATTAATTTTTGTATTAAGATATTAAGAAAAAGTAATTGTTACTTCCTGTTGTTTTTGTTGTAAGGGGTGGAATTAGGTTTGTGTGGATTTGTTGAAAGATTACTTTCTTGCTTCTTCTAGGATGTAGTTTTGCTCCTTATGTTGATGTTTTCCATCTATTATCCTTTGTAGGGCTGTATTTGTGGAAAGATACTGTGTAAAATTTTGTTTTGTCATGGAATATCTTGTTTTCTCCATCTATGGTAATTGAGAGTTTTGCTGGGTATAGTAGCCTGGGCTAGCATTTGTGTTCTCGTAGGGTCTGTATGACATCTGCCCAGGTTCTTCTAGCTTTCATAGTCTCTGGTGAGAAGTCTGATATAATTCTGATAGGCCTGCCTTTATATGTTACTTGACCTTTTTCCCTTACTGCTTTTAAAATTCATTCTTTGTTTAGTGCATTTGGTGTTTTTATTATTATGTGATGGGAGGAATTTCTTTATTGGTCCAGTCTATTTGGAGTTCTGTAGGCTTCTTGTATGCTCATGGGTATCTCTTCCTTTAGGTTAGGAAAGTTTTCTTCTATAATTTTGTTGAAGATATTTACTAGCCCATTACCTTGGGAGTCTTCACTCTCTTCTATACCTATTATCCTTAGGTTTGGTCTTCTCATTGCATTCTGGATTTCCTCGATGTTTTGAGTTAGGAGCTTTTTGCTTTTTGCTCTTTGCATTTTTTTTGACTGTTGTGTCAATATTTTCTATGGTGTCTTCTGTCCCTGAGATTCTCTCTTCTATCTTTTGTATTCTGTTGGTGATGCTTGCATCTACAACTCCTGATTTCTTTCCTAGGTTTTCTATCTCCAGGGTTGTCTCTCTTTCTGATTTCTTTATTGTTTCTATTTCAATTTTTAGATTATGGATGGTTTTGCTCATTTCCTTCATCTGTTTGATTGTGTTTTCCTGTAGTTCTTTAAGGGATTTTTGTTTCCTCTTGAAGGGCTTCTAGCTGTTTACCTGTGTTCTCTTGTATTTCTTTGAGGATGCTATTTATATCTTTCTTAAAGTCCTGTATCATCATCATGAGAAGTGATTTTATATCTGAATCTTGCTTTTCCAGTATGATGGTGTGTCCAGGACTTGCTATGGTGGGAGTATTGGGTTGTGATGATGCCAAGTAACCTTAGTTTGTGTTGCTTATATTCTTATGCTTGCCCCGCATCATCTGGTTATCTCTAGTGCTACCTACCCTTGCTAAATCTGACTGGAGCCTGTCCTTCCTGTGATCCTGGTTGTGTCAGAACTCCTCAGAATCAAGCTGTCCCTGTGATCCTGTGATCCTGGGATCCTGTGACCCTGGGCTTGTTAGAGCACATGGGAGTGGAGCTTCCTCTGGATGTTTTGGGACTGACTGAGGAGTTTGCACCCAAGGTCTGTTCAGGGCAGCAGCCGGCCCAGACAGACCAGAAGCAACCCGAGCCACTGGGCTGGTGAAGTTCCTGTGTGCCTGAGTCCTGCTGGTCCCAGTTACTCTTCGGTGTTGGGACAGATGTTGTGTCCTCCTCACCTCTGATCCTGGGAGTGTTAGAGTGCCTGGGAGTGGAGCTTCCTCTGGGTGTTGTGGGACTGGCTGCAGAGCTTGTGCCCAAGGTCTGCTCAGGGCACCAGCTGGCCCAGACAGACCGGAACAAACCTCCTACACTGACATCTTTAAACACAGGGAAGAGATCCCAACTCTAGTGTCCAATTGACATCAGCTTTGCCTCAAATCATACCAAGACACCGTGGTAACAACAACAAAGGGAATTTTCATCTTTTGCTTCCACCTGTCCATTTTCTGGTTGCTGGGATGGTGGCAATTTGACTTCCAGCAGATTTTTAAGATGGACTTCATATTATAAAAGTTCTTTCCTCACACTAATTAATAATATTAATTACATAAGCAGATCTAAGGCTTCAAAGCACAATTAAATGCCCAACCTGCTTGCATTTTCCCTACCGTCCTAATTAGTTCATGTGGTTGAAATAGCCCTTCAAGGAACCCAGAGATAACAAAGAGAAACTACGTCTGTGGTCCAGGTCAATGAGATGGCTCAGTGGTAATAGGTGCTTGCTGCCAAGACTTGTGGCCCAAGTTCAACTCCCTGAAGGAGAGAATCAATTTCTATAATCTCTCTCTCTCCCCCTCCCCCTCCCTCTCTCTCCCCTCTCCCTCCCTCCCCCTCCCTCTCTCCCTCTTGATTGCTTGCTAATACATACACACACACACACACACACACACACACACACACACACACACATCATCTGTCAAAACCATTACTAACAAAATGACTGCCTGAAAGTTTTTCTGAGGAATCCTATCTGTTCATTTTAATTCTTTTTGACAGTTCTTGCCCCTGTATCCTGAACAGAACATATTCCTGCAAATTAAAGCCCATTAAAAACTATTTAAGGAACTCTGTGACAACAGCATTTAACAGAATTAACACCACACACTGAAGACACAGGCAGCAGAAACTGTGAAACTTACTGATGGCTTCGCTACTGTCGAGTCACAATGGGGAAGTCCAGAGTTTGCTTCTAATTCTCAAGTTCCCCCGTATGGCATTCAGCACAGGTGTGCTGTAAAGAAGAACAGCTTTCAAGTTTGTCTAATTTGGCTTTGTCCTATCAGGACCAACACACTTTCCTAACCCACTGCAAATAGAATCCAGGGCTGAGGAGATGGCTCAGTCAGAAAATATTTGTCTGGTGGAGTGGTTGCTTTGCAAGCATGAGGGCCTGAGTTGGAGCCCCAAAACCCAAGTAAAACAGGTGAGCAGAATGGTACTAAAAAAATGAAAGTAAAATTTAAAAAGGGGAGTGATGGTGAATGCATGCATGCGCACAGACAGACAGACAGACACACACACACACACACACACACACACACACGGCAGGGGGAGGCAGATTTTACTCGCAGCAGAGAGGCAGAGGCGGAAGACTCTGTCTGTGTTCTGTGTCAGCCTCAATGACTGACTGAATTCAGACAAGATTAGAGTAAGATTGGACAGACCTCCAGGCAAAGGAACATTGCATGAAGCAAAGGAACATTGGTTCAGGTTCCAGAGCTGTCCCTTGCTATTCTGAGACTGCTCAGAGACCAGCAGCAACAGCAGGCCCTGGAAGCCTGTCATAAATGAAGAATGTTAGGCACTGCCCCAACCTCCTGCTTCTGAATCAACATGCTAAGGATTATGTGTGAGAGGCCCTGCTTTTAAGCCTCCCCATCTGGCCTCCTGGTCTCATCCTCCAGTGTGATGGACTGAGAGAGAGGCCAGTTCCATTCACTTCTCACCTGTTAAAGGTCCCCAGAGGACCATTCAGTCCCTGAGTGGTAAAAATGTATCCCAAGTACAACCATCCCATCCAGTGACCAGGGCAGACATTACTAATCAACCAAGTGACTCTTCCTTTCTATGCTTGGGCAGAAGCTGCATTTTCTTCATCTCTATGAATGTAGGAAGCCCTGTCATGGGACTGTGGACCCTTCTTACCACTTCTACCCATCCCCTCCTCATGTGATCTAACCCCTTCTTTATATCTACTTTAATTAAACCTGTCTTCCTAACACCCCATTAATTGTTCCCTATAAAAGTACTTAATAAACTATATAATCGTAATGAAACAGAAATTGAAAGCCACCAAGTGTAAATGATGATCCCCGTCCCGAAGATAGAGCATAAAGTACTTGCCAGGTAAGTATGATACAAGTTCAGATTCCCATCACGTCTAAAACACTGGCCATGATGGCATAGCCTGGAACCCCCACGCTGGGGAAGTAGTGGCTGGTGGATGCCCAGGAGTTTCTGGCCAGCTAGTCTAGCCAATCAGTGGACTCTAGGCTCAGTGAGAGACCCTGTTTCAAAAATATAAGGTTGAGATATACAGAGGAAGACACCAAGTTCAGTCTCAGACTTTCACATATACATACAATACTCTGAAACCCTGAAGCACACCCCCGTGTCCCCTGGCCACTCACCCCTGTCACCACCAAGCCATACCACTGTGTCCTGTCACCACCTATTTGAGCCCGGAGCCTGTATCTTTGCTGCTGAGAAAGGACAGTGTACCTAGCCAGTCTTGATTTTGTGGCCTTCACACAGCTTCCCAGCTTCGAGTACCGTGTGCAAAGAGCTCAGAAATAGCAGCAGTATTCTGAACTTCCCTCTTGTCCACATGGAATGGGGACCAGTGCCTCCTCTAAGCTGGTATGCAGCCAGCCAGTGGGAAGCAGCCCACGTCAGTAAGAACCAGAACCTAGCAAAGGCATACAGACCAGCTGGATCCAATTTCAAGTGACAATTAATGGCAAATTCTTGTAACCACATTAAGGGCCATTGTCGTTCATTTGAAATCGGTTAAACATGAAAAAAAAATTAAAACCATCTTGAGTCCATGCAATATAAATATTTGTCTGTGTTTTTTTGTCAGTGTCCCAGAGAGACCAGGAGATGTTGGCAGACTCGGAGATGTTGGTGTTCTATACACAGTCCACAAAGAGGGGGATGCGGAACCTGACTCTTGCTGGGTTCAACTATTTGTCAACTTTTCCATTTCTTCAGTCAGAAGATAATTAAACAATAAGCAGATGTCAGAATCTAATTGGTTCAAGGAAAGATTGCTCAATGGTTTGCGGTCCTTGTACTTGCTGTGAACCGCAATGCAGAAAGCTGCCTAGCTAGCCGCCTAGCTGGTTTCTCCCCTCAAGGGAAGCGGTGCTTTCCCGACAAATCTGCTGATTTGCAGTCAGTCACTCTTGACATCAAGAAGCAAACAAGAAAGCTGGGTGTGGTGGCACACCTGGAATCTCACAGCTCCTGAGATCCAAGCAGGAGAATCATAGGTTCAAGGCCACCCTGGGATACTTAGAAAGACCCTGTTTCAATTTTTTTTTTAAAGTAATTTTTGGAATGCACTTAAGAAAAAAAAGAAAAGATGTGGAGACTCTATAGCTTGAGACAGAATCTTCCTTTGAGGAGGACAAAGAAGAGAGGGAGCCGGGCGGTGGTGGCACACACCTTTAATCCCAGCACTTGAGAGGCAGAGGCAGACAGATTTCTGAGTTCAAGGCCAGCCTGGTCTACAGAGTGAGTACCAGGACAGCCAGGGCTACACAGAGAAACCCTATCTCAAAGAGAGAGAGAAAGAGAGAGAGAGAGAGAGAGAGAGAGAGAGAGAGAGAGAGAGAGAGAGAGAGAGAGAAGACAGGAGAGGGAGATGGGGCAGAAGAAGAAGAGAAAGAGGTAAGGGAAAGAGAAAAATATGAAGTTCTTCAGAGAATGTGCTGCTATGGGGGAAGAAACAGCACAATCCAAAGGTCACCACGGTCTTCAGAGACAGATCCGCCGTTTAGCTCAGTCACCTCTGCCTGGAATTGTGTAGTGGAGCTCTGAAATCACTCCTTCATCTGAGGTAGCCTAGAGTGGTCTCTGCCCTCACTCTCTGGCAGGCTTACCATGAGAGATAAAAAAATCAACATGAAGTTTTGAAAATTGTGAAACACTATAGAACTGCCTTAATTTTCCAAAAAGGTGGGAAGATGTTGGATAAAAGAGAGCTAATGCAAAGCAGGATCTGTGTGGGAGTGAGTTCCTTAAATCATTCTGCTTTCACTGAGCAACCAGCACTGCCTGGGGTCTCTGAGTTCCAGGCTGTAGTGAAATGGCTCTATCAGAATCTACCCTAGGACTGTACCCTTGAAATACACATAGTATAGACCATACACACACACACTTGGAAACACATAAAGATGCACATAAAGAGAGAAAAGTATATACAGTATGTGCACACATTAGACACACAAATGAGAACACTCAAAGAGACATAGATACAGACACACATACACACAAAGAGGCATATACAGGGGCACACAGAGATACTTTGATACAGACACACACACATATGCACACACACACACACACATATGCACACAAAGACATGCATACAATATGAGCAACTATGGCACACTTCTGTCACCATGATGTCTTCATCGGGATAGACTGTACATGCAAACTGTAACCCCGAACGAATGAACTCTTCTTGAAGTTGCTTTCATTAAGTATTTGGTCTCAGCCATGAGTAAAAGTCATAAGACAGCAGATAATAGAGATAGGGTGGGTCTTTGCAAAGGCTACACCCAGCCCATGTAGGACAACAGGAAGTAGTTTAGAGAAACAGCAAGTGCGAAGGTAAGAGACTTGTGGATGCTGCCACGAAGCCAGTGTGCTCTGAGAAGGGTGGGCAGACCTGCCAGCCCAGGAAGGAAATGGTTAAGTCCTGAGAAAATGTGGTTAGAAAGACCAAAGAAGGGCAGACTTCAGGGTCCTGGAGCAAAGATGAAGCCTGCGAAGTTATCCTAGAGATCATAGAAGCCGTTGGGTAGCTTTTGAGCAAGGGACTGACCAATCACATTGAGCTGTTGGTAGGAAGGTTAATTTGGCAATGAGGAGTGGATAGTGGCAATTCTGAATTGGGTAGTCCTGTGTAACAGGCACAAAGGGACAATGTCAAAGGTGCGCGCGACACACACACACTTCTGACCACAGGGAGCAGAGTGTAAAGGATCCCCCTCACAGCAGCTCTTGCTGCTATGCCAGCCTCAAAAGAGCACAGCGGGAAGTGTGTCGCATCCTGAACATGGAAGAGAAAACACATTCTTGGAAGAGAGTTCTCTCAAACCCAGCCACCCACAGTCCCAGAAAGGGGCTGGCAATCTGTTTCTCCTGGCATCGAATCAGAATGCTCCTGAGGCCAAGAGGACCCAAATGAGTTCTTCTGTTCGTGTGTGTGTGTGTGTGTGTGTGTGTGTGTGTGTGTACAGCCCAATGGAGCCATCTGTCTCTGAACAGGCCCCTGATAGGGGAGGCAGAGTCAATACCTCATACCCCAAAGCAACACTATTTCAGAGTTCCAGGAACGCAACCTGAGATGTCCCCAGTCATTCTGGGCATTTTCTCTGCCACTCTGCTTTGCTCTTCCATGTAGAAATGCAGGTATAGGGACCAACTTGTAAGAAGTCCTGCATCACCGACATCTCAGAATGGATATGTTCGGGCTTTGAGGATTTGGGGGGTTCTAATCCCCTCCAATGCTATCTGAGTGTTAATGAGACTTGTGGGGTGACGGCTCAGTCACTCAGTAGAGAGGTAAATGGATCATGAGGACATTAATGTCATCAAAAGTTAAGCTACTGGGGATCTGTAGAGACAGCTCAGCAGTTAAGAGCACTGATTGTTCTTCCAGAGGTCCTGAGTTCAATTCCCAGCAACCGCATGGTGGATCGCAACCATCTGTAATGGCCCTGACCCCACTCTGGCTTCTTCTCTGCTTCCCAGGGTGAAATAAAAAGCCACAGAGCTACCCAACCTTGACAAACACCCCTGACACCTCAAACCAAATTAATCCTACCTTCGGTGTCGGTTAGTTTATGTTTGTTTGGTTTTATCAACTTGATATAAACTAGTCACCTAGGAAGAGGGGACAGTAATTAAGGAATTATTCTCCATTAGGGAGCATTTTCTTAATGGATTATTAATGTCAAGGCGTCCATCCAGCCCACTGTGAGTGGTGCCACCCCTGAGTGAGGTATAGAAGGAAACAAACCACAAACTGAGAAAGCTGGTAACTTGGTACTCCTCCCTGGTCTCTGCTTCAGTTCCTGCCTCCAGGTTCCTACCTTGAATTCCTGCCCTGACTTCTCTCAGTGTTGGAGTGGGACCTGAGAGTTGTAAAGCAAAATAACTCTGTCATCCCCGAGCTGGTTTTAGTCACAGAATTTATACATCAGTAGAAACCCTAAGGTGCCCTTTGAAGTTGATTCATCTCTAGTATTTTGCCACAGATAAAAAAAAAAATAGACCAATTTAGAGGCTGGAGAAATGGCTCAGTGGTTGAGAGCCCTTGCAGAGGACGCAGGTTCAGTTCCCAACACTCCCGTCATAGCTTACAATCATCCTTAACTTCAGGAGATTAGATGCCTTCTAGAGATTCTTCTGACCTCCATGGGCATCAGACCCACATGTGGTACACACACATACATGCAAAACCCTCATGTACATTAAGATAAATAAATCTTTTTTAAAAAAAAAAAAAGAGTCTTAAGGGGTTAGTCTACCCAGGAAACATCAGAAAAGCGAAAGGGATGCACACTCAAAACCACAGGCCCTCAAAGTTCCTACAAAAATCCCTGCTCAGGATTGGGCCTATAACTCCTTAAAGACCTTTCTTTTCATCTCAGAATGACAAGGGAAGGTTCCTCCTCTGTGCTCCATCAGGGACTCTCCATAGCTACTCTAAGGTCAGTGGTTCAACACGGTCTGGTGCTGTAAGATTGGTGTCGAGGAGGGGAGGGGGCTCAGAGAAAGGAGAGCAGATGGCAGCCTTGGCTGAAGAAAGCCAAAGCTGCATCAGATTCTGGGAGACCAGAAGGCTTAAGGGTTCTTTGGAAGACAATGGCAGCAGAGGAGTAGGGTCGGAGGGTCTGATTAGTTAGAAGGAAAAGTAGAAAGTGAGTGTCCCAGGCAGGAGGAAGGAGTGCCCAGATATGTCAGAGGTTCTCAGAGGCCAACAAGATGGTCACTGATGAACTTATCAAGAGCAGTGTCTTAGTCACTGTTCTATTGCTGTACAGAGACACCATGACCTGATGAAAAAAAACTCTTATAAAAGAAAGCATTTAATTGTAGGCTTGCTTACAGTTTCAGAGGTTTAGTCCATTATTAACATGACTGGGAAACATAGTGGCACACAGGCAGACATGGTGCTGGAGAGGTCATCCCAGTCTCGGGGGTGGGGGTGGGTGGTGGGTGGGGAGAAAGACAGACAGACAGACAGATAGACAGAAAGACAGATAGACAGGGCCTGGAATGGGCTTTGACACTTCAAAGCCTGCCCCCCAGTAATGTGCTTCCTTCAACAAGGCCACACCTCCTAATCCTTCTAATCCTTTCAAATAGTGCCGCTCCCTGGTGACTAAGATCCCTGGTGACACTGAAGGCGTGGAGACAGTGAAACTTAGATTCTATAACTTTTCCCACCTTATGCCCTCCGTCTGTCTAGCCCCATCTCATAGATAAAGAAGCTGGAGCCAAGAGAGATGCTCTGACGCGCCTAAAGTCATCTAAGTGGCAGGACTAGGGTTCTACCCTGTCTCTCTTCTCTCATGATCCCAAGGCTAGGGATGCTGGGAGTGGCAGGACCCACCATATGGGGCTGCTGGTGGTGTTGATGCTGGTGACAGCAGTACCCACGATGTGGGAGTGGGGATGATGCTGAGGCTGGTGATAGCAGTACCCATGATGGTGATGCTGATACTGGAGGCATTGATGGTGATAGTGATGATCGTTCATTGAGAGAAACTGATCATGATTTTGAAGTTATGGGAAGAAAAAAAAAAGATAGATCTAAATCTATAATATATTTCCAACCAGTCAGCAACCTATGAGCTTTTCCATCTCAGGGCCTCGGCTCCCCACACAGTAAGGCAGAGAGCTGATTGCCTGCCCCAGTGGAGGGTTCTGAGAAGAATGTAGGTGGAAAAACTCCCAGAAGCCACCAGCTGCTAGTAAGCCTTCCATGGGTCTGTTGGTGCACTGATCTCCGTGGCCCACTGGGAACTGCAGGGACATCACTGAGCCTGTCTCTCCCTAGTTCAATTCTACTCCCAGCCAGTCCAGTAGTTTCAAAATCAATCACAGCCGCCTTGGTGTCTGCCTGCTCCCTACCCTGGGCTCCCTGCCTTATGCATGCTCTGCTGTAACAATAACACCATAGTGGGCCCTTATCACCCAGCTCTCGCCTGCTGCCTGGCTGATGAAGTCCTCAGAGACAGACGGGAGAAGAGCTAATGGTTGGTCACCGAGCACCAAGCTGTAAGCAGCTTTCTAGGCTCCTCCAACCAGGCAGGAAGTGCACTGGGCCTAAGAGTTTGGCTTGGGGTCCACAAAGACCTGGGCTAGATTCTCTTCCATTACTGTAAAAGCTCAGCTCTCACCTCAAAGGGCGTAAGAGATAGCTTACTCCGGAGCCAAATGTGAGTGACCATGGCCTGGGGACATGAATTCACTCTAAATTCCATGTTCCAGACTGGTAACAGTTTGATGGAGTTGTTATAGTAACAGAACGGAGAAAATCAAGGCACTTTAAAAATTGACTGGTGGGCACATCAGGTAGGCGGCTAAAAGAGAGAGGAGGAAACTCAACTCCAGGTGTCGGATGCTCGAGTGGCACTCCTGTGACTTCCCTTCACTCTTACAGACTTTCAGTTGGTGGGAACCAGGGTCAGTTGCTGCATTCCAAAGGATTTACCTAGTGGTTAGGGAACGTGCAGAAGAGCAAAATAGATGACTCTCATTGAAGGGTAAGATCAGCCCAAGATAATTTGACTCTGGACTTGCAACATTCCAACCTCTCCATCGTCACTGAGGTTCTAAGCAGTTAATCAGCCTTCAGAAGACCGAGTGTAAGGTGTGTTCCTGACACCCCCCTCCCATCCCCAACTCCACCTGTGGCATCTTCCCTCATGTGGGTCTACTCTCCACATCCCTTTCTAACTTGCCCTGTGATGTGCATGCTCCCTTCTCTGTTCCAGAAGGCAGACGTCCATCACTGCTGCTCACTTCTCCACAAAACATCACAATGGCTCATGGGAAGGGCCCGAGTATAGCATGAGTAGTGGAAGCTGCCCAACAAGGAGCAGTGGGCATAGATGGCTCCTTCAGAACTGAAGAGAGCCAGCTCTGTGGGGCTCCACAGCCAGGGTCCCTCTTCAGCAACCAATGCAAGCTCCTTCCTGGTCTTAACGGCTATCTAATTCCACACTCATCCCTGGAGCCCTTTATTTCCAGTCTCATTCAGATCAAGCCCGTGCAATGGTTGGAGAGGGCTGTTACTTTAGAGAAAACAGTTTTTAGGCTTGGGAACTTAGCTCCCTCAGACAACCTGGTACAGAGAGCAACACTGGCATTCTGCCCCCACCCTCACTCCACGCTGGGCTTTAGCAAAGCCCTCTGGATTTTAAATGCTCCAGGTCTGAAGGGCAGGAAGAGGGGCTGCTTGTGTTTGCTCCGAGAGGTCTACCTACTGGGGAAACACAGGTAAATCAAACAAGCCTGTTTGTTCTCCCCAGTACGGCAAACAAAAAATAACTCTGACTAATTCCCCTCCAAGGCCTCTCTGCTGGACCCGAGAGGCACGCTTAAAGTAATGGGAAGACAAATATTGTCCTGGAGAAAACCATAAAAACCCTGAGGTAGGGAAAGCACACAGCACCTTGCAAAGGGCAGCTGGTGTAGAGTGTCCCAGGGGTGGTCAGAGAGATTCCAGAAAGGCAGAAGTACGCGGCCTGTGGACTCTGAGCTTGAAAGGCTGTATGTAAGGGGCTAGGCTTGGGTGAGCCTTGCAAAGAGCTGTGAGCAGGAAAGACTCACGGGGTCTCCCAGGCATCTGGAAGGGCACTAGAGAGCAGAAGGGTCTTTGTAGAAATGCATAGAAGGGTCAGCCAGGCATGAGAGGAAATGGTGTTCAAAGCAGCTGGCACCTCAGGCTTCAGAGAGCTTGTGTGGCTCACCCTCCTTCTCACGGGATTATCATTTTGTTTTTGGAGAGGACTCCTGCTGTGTGATACAGGCCAGAGCTAGGGCTAAAGCCAGACATGTTTGGCTTCACTTTCCAACATCCATCCATCCATTCATTAACTCATTCATGCACTCAAACTTATCACTCACATACGTAAGCACCAACTGCCCACCGTGTCCTACCATGAGACATAGTTTTCAGCAAGCCCTTAAGTTCTCTAAGCTTCAATGGCACCATCTCTAAGATGGGCTGGTGGCTAGGTGTTGTGAAGATGATGATGGGGGAGGGGGAGGCAAATACCACAAGTCTGGGTCTCTTCGGGATCCCCCAGCTCACCTGGCCCTCCTTGCCCTCCCCCAGCCTCAGCCAAGTGTCTGTGTTGTCCTTTCTACCCACACACCACTCACGTTTGGCCTTTGTCCGTACTGTGCAGAAGCATATGAGCACCCACTCAAACTCCATGGGTCCCGACTGTCCCCCAGACCTGGTTCTTCTGTGCATGCCCACGGGAGCTCTTCTGGCCCTCCTTCCTACTCTCCTGGCACAGCAGCAATGTGTTACAGTCACACTGACCCAATCCTGAAGTCCCCAGCAGCTTACCAGGGCTCTAGCTGAACACCTGCATCTCTTTTTTCCCTTTAGACTTCCTATTTCCCAATGAAGCCATAAACTCCATTTCTGCATCTCCTCCAGGAAGCCCTCCTTCCTCAGCATGGGTTATTTATCTCCCCACAGCACTCTGTGCTGACCTGGACTTGCTGCCCACTCTCACCAAGGACTGTGCTGTGCCTAGGAACATGGCTCATGTTCATGCATCCTTGGGGTCAAGCCAAGGTGTGGCCTTTGGAGGACTCAACAGCAGGTTGTTGTAGAAGTCCCTAAAGATGAGACAAAAGGTAGGATCTCTAATTTCACGGATGAGGTGGATTCAGCCCACATCCTCAGATGGGAAGGGAGAAAAAAGGGTGGCCTGAAGATCACCAAAAGAAAGAAATGTACAAGCTAGAACCCATGGGAGGAGAGTTAACCAGGCAGAAGGAAGCACTCATGAGAAGTCATGCACAAAGTTTTGATGATCTGAGGGCTTTCCCCTGTGGTGACGTCCTGAGCTAGTGTAGGACACACACATCACATCTCAGGAGGGCTTGCAGAGGTGTGGCCAGCGGAGGCTATCCACCCAGTTCTACAGTCAGTGCCAAGGCAGGGGCAGCCTCTTGTAGCTCAGAGCATCATGGCATTGAGTTTGTGGGGAAGCAGGCAAATGCATGCCAGGGCCTGAGGTGGTATCAGTGTAACCAATGGTTGATTGCATGTGGGACACAAAGAAGATGGGGTTCAGGATGACCCAGGGGTGAAAGAATGTTTCCTTCAAAGGCCTAGGGCCCCAGGCCATCCCTCTGCCACTAGACTGCCCAGAACTCAGCAGCAGCTGGCTGGCAGGCTAGCTACCTTCCCAAGGATGGAGGTCTTTCTCAGGGAATCACCATCGGAGTCTTTTTTAATTATTATTATTCTGGAAAAAAATTGCAGGTTCTTCCAACCTCTGACCCTTGCACTGCCCTGATTTGGGAGAAATTAAGAAATTAGGGACAACAGGGGAGGGAAGCGGCATTAACTGAGCACTTACTATGTGCAAGGCATGGGGCAGTCACTTTTCCTGAGGTATTTTGTTTATTCATGAGATACCTCTGTGAATGGGTATCTGCTGACTAAGGGCAGAACAGGCTACACAGACTCAAGCTCTGTCTCTGTCTGTTCCCTAACTCAGAGCAAATAAACTATTCTGATTTTTAATTTTGTTTTCTTGGTATGTGGTTGGTTTAACTTTTGGGGTAGACTCTCGCCATGCAGCTCAGGCTGGCTTTGAACTCTCGATTCTCTGCCACCACACCTGGCTTTATGAACTATTCTGATTCAGATTTTTCCACTAAAAAAAAAATTAGAGCGATGAGGCTGGAGAAACGGCTCTGTAAACCGCTTGCTGCGTGAGCGTAAGAACCCGAGTTTGGTCCCCAGAACCCACATAAGAAGCCAGGTGTGGTGTCACACTCTTATAATCCCAGAGCTGGGGAGGCAGAGGCAGGGGGATTGCTGAACTCACTAGCCAGCCAGCCTAGCTCAATGGGTAAACTCTGAGTCCAAGAGACCCAGTCTCAGTGCCTAGGGAAGAACAATACTTAAGGTTGTCTTCAGACCTCCACACACATGCCCATATATGAGCACACATATGCTTGTGTGCACACACACACATACACACACACACACACACACACATACACACATATGCACATATATGTACATGTGAACCTTCGTGTGTGCCCACACAGTAATGGCAAGAGTGACTTATCTCTTGTTCACTGAAAGGAGACTGTAGATAGAATTCTCGGATCACATGTTATGGTGTGGGTTTGATACATATGACCTATTTTTCTTCTCCTTCTACACGGCTGGGAACAGCCTGCAGCCATGTGCTGGTGCCGGGAGCCTGGCCATATCTCTTAGTGTGAGCGCCCTTCCTTTCTCAGTTATACTGCCCCACCACTCCCAAAGGACATCTGCCTGCAGGATTAATCAAGATGGGGGTTGGGGGGGGCATGTACGTACCAGAGTCCCCAGATGCTAGAGATGCCCTGTGGAATGACACTGGAAGGCTTGGTGTGGAGGGAGAGGTCAGGCTTGGTATGTGTGTGGCGGGGGAGGGGCTTGTTTCTCACTTAGACAAAGCACTTGCTCCAGTACTTGCAGAGCATCTGCTGGAGATAAAGCACTGTGCCAGATCCCATGGACAAAGCAAAGGGGAAGTGTGCCGCCTTTGCTCAGAGGATGAGCCGCCAACTTGGGAATGAGAGACATATGAGCGGTCATGGAGAGAAATTAATGCCTGCACTTGGGAAGTAGCTCAGTTGATGGGGTGCTTGCCCGGCACACACAAGGCCCTGCTAGCAACTCAGAAACAGGTTATGGTAGCAAGCTGGTAGAGGCAGGAGGATCAGAAGCGTTCAATGCCAGACTGGACTATGAGAAAGAGAGAGAGAGAGAGAGAGAGAGAGAGGAGAGAGACAGCAAGCGAGAGAGACAGAGACAGACAGAGACAGATGTTGCATTTGTATATGGTTTTATTGTATTGTTACCCTAAGCCTTGGGGACACTGGCTCTGCCTCATGTCAAGGCCAGCATGACAGTGGAAATGACTGTCAGCAGAAGTGCCTTGAGACGTACCCTGAGCTGACAGCAGTCCCGAGGAAAGGATCTGGGGTTGGAGGTTGCCCAGAACTTCATCTGAGCTCACACAAGGCAATGTCTGTCACCAAGGGAAATGTAGCCGTGGGTCTGAGAGGGAGGAATAATGCTCAGGTCAGCAGGGGTGATTCCACAACACAGGGTTCCTTAGACAGCTAAGAGCCCTGGTGCTCCGTTCTGCAGCTGAGGTGGACCAAGGGTGCCACCCAAGTCTGAGAGTCCAGGGAGCCACACTCCTCAAAGTGCCATCTAAAGGAATGGTGGTCCTGAGCCTGATGAGGGAATGGAAGGCTAGTATGGGCACCATCTTCACATGTCTGTCTGTCTCTCTGAACCTGACCAAACAGCCAGATTGGCTGCCCAGTGAGCTTCCATGATCCTCACGTGCTGGTATTCTAATACTGGCCATGTCTGGTTTTTTCATGGGTTCTGATGACCTGAACTTACGTGCTCACTTTACCCAGTGAACCAATATCCCTGACCCTGAGTACTTGGGGCAGGGGGCGGGGGGGAGAGCGTGGAGCTTTCACTACGTAACCCTGGATGCCCTGGAACTCAGTATATAAACTGGGCCATCTTCTAATCCCTGTCCTGTGTCTGTTAGAGACAAACAAACATCCAAGTGCCAGCCCACCCCTAGAAGGCCATTCAGCTTCTCTGAGCCCCAGCATCCTCATCTGCAGAGGCAGCAATCACTCCCTGTGGTGCCGTGGAGAGTAAATGAGACAGCAGAAGTGCACACAGTACTGCTTAAGACATCTTCATCCGCTCCGTTCTCAAAGATGTTGGAGGCCCATACTGATGCAAGAACATTGTCATCTGGGGAAGGGACTGAGGGAAAGGAAGGGACACACATGTCCCCATCAACACAGTAAGAACATAGAATCTAATGAACTGACCACAGACTTCAGAGGCCTTGAAAAGAACCTCTGGGGGGACTTGGGGACCCCAGAGATAGGGAGAAAGCACTGGAAAACATAGGCTGCAGATGGGGGTACATCACAAGCTACCAGGGGTTCACCAGAGACAACTTTCCCTGTGCCCCAGTTTTTCCCAAGGTCAATAGTCCCTCCCCAGCATGACCCTCATCTCATCCCATGACTCCATGGTAAAGGACAACTCTGAGCTCTGAGCTTTTCTAGAAGCAAAACACAGGACAAAGTATAAGAGCATAGGGGATAACTGAGAAAAGTGACTCCAGGAATTAAGGGTTGAAGGGCGCCAGGCAGCAGGAGACAAGCAATGAAAAAGAGCTAAGCAAGTATGACTAATGAGCAGGCTTTCTCTGTGGATGTCAACTGAGTAATGGCCTTCCAGATGTGTTCACACCCTAGTCCCTGGAGTCTGGAAATTGGAAGCTGCACAACAAGGCTAGTTTGCAGCTGTGCTTAGCAAAGGACTTAAGACACAAGGACCAGACCTGGACAGAAGGTGATGGATGGGATGAGGGATACAGAATGGGAAGGATGCAGATTGAAGGGGGAGGGTATCCAGCCAAGGAATGCAGTGGCCTCTGTAGCTGGGGAATACGGTTCACCCATTCAGACAGAATCCCCAGACAGAATCATCCCTTCTCACATCTGCCTTGAGCGCCGTGGGACTGGTTTTGAACCTCTAGACTCCACAGATGGAGAAAAACTAAACCTGCAATGTTCCCAAGCTGCTAAGCTAGCAATGACTTACCACAGCCGCTACGAGGAAACTGACACAAAGCACCCTCTTGCCTCCTTCCCTATCACCTCTGCCCTGGTTTTCACCTGCATCCTCTGGATCTCTAGCCCCTAGGGTTGCCTTCCCCAGTGCACCCTCCTGAAGAACTGAGTTGTCTGCCCTCAGCTTCTCAGCTGAGGCTGAGCCTCAGCCTACCTCCCTTCCCTCAGATCCTTCCACTTAACAGCCTCACAAGGACAGATTTATTAAGCCCGCCTCATGGTTGAACACACCCACACTCTTGTTTCTGACACTCATACCTTTCCCCAGCTCTTTTCCCTGACAAACTCCTACTTATACAACAAAATTCAGTCCAGATATTGCTTCCTCCAGGGGGCCAGCTCCAGTCCTCTTTTCCTCCTCTGGGAGCTGTGACTGACAGCTTGCCCTAACCTCCCATGGCCTTTGTTCTTCCATCAGATTCCTTTCATTGCCCGCACTGAGCTCTGAACTCCCTGACAGTGACAGAAGATCCTTGTTTGCTTCTGGGTGCCCAGGACCCAGGAGGCACACCATGCCTACATGTTGAGCATCCAGGACCTACAAGGCATGCCATACATATGTGTTGAGTGCCCAAGACCTAGAAGGCATGCATTTGTGTTGAGCAAAGGTACATACATTTCTTCCGGCTTCAGCATTTGATGGTAGCATGTTACCATTTCTGAGGGCCATCCCTGAATCAGATTCTCTCTACCAAGGAACAGAAAGACATCCTGTTTCCCCATTGCTAGTTCCTGTTAACCCACTCAAGATAAATACAAATTAATAGGCGCTCATTTGTCATGCGGACTTGATAATCCAAAATTACATTTGCCTTGGCCCAGAGCGTGAACACAGCTCACAATATTTGCAGTTTATGGAGAATGTAGGCCATAGAATCTCTATCATTTTGATGGCTACGCAAGCAGGCACACATATGCATGCATGAGCACACACACACACACACACACACACACACGCACACACACATACACACTAAGCCCAGCTCTGCAAAATGAGAAGAGAAAAATAGAATGAAAGTATGAACTTCAAGAAGGTTCCCCTAGCCTGGGACAAATTCTCAATATAGAGTCCCCAGGGATCCTGGCAGAGCCGCCCTGTGACATGGGAAATTGTCTGTCCCTCCATCCTTTGATACTAAACCTCAAGGTCCCCTTTTCTTGCCAAACAAGACAGTGCCTCATGCAGGGTCAGGAGACCTGGGAAGCAGGATTTTCTGAGTCAAAAGGAAATCCCTTTCTCTCTCTACATGACATGCCCAGACCACAACTGTCACCATGGGTTCAGTGTGCCTAGTTTTTGTCATGTACAGCACACTTCAGTGTGACACTGGGACAAAGAACTTGGAAGTCACCGATTGGCAGCCTCATCCTTTGAGGCTCCTCCTGAAGCAAAAGCTGAGATTTCAAAGGAAGAGAGCAGCAGGATGGGTCAGGGTGTGCTTGCCTCTAGAGGCAACCAATAGTCGAGGCACCTCAGACTACACTTGAGAGTGGTTAGGGTGGAAAGATACATTCCCTAAGCGTCGGTTTCACAGGAGTTGGCATGGTTGCAAGACACGGTAGAAGTTGAGACAGCCTGTGGCATCCAAGCCCTACTGTCCTCTCTCACACTGGATATCCTTTTTCAGTTCCCAATTCCCTATTCTCCCTAAGGTCCCAGGCTAGACCCTGCCAATGGGCACTCCTGTACATTTTAGAAAGCCAGCCAGAAGAATCCAGTCAAGTAGAGTCCTGGATAGATGTGAGGCTGCAGCTGCTGTCCAGTTAGCGTCTGCACACAGCTGCAGGCTGAGTCTGCCTGAACATCCTGGAGGCTCCACACAACTCCCAGAGAGCTCTCAACAGACATCTGTTCTGGGACCTGCCTCAAGGACGGCACCCTGCCCGCAGCCTCTACTCACCTGAGCTCACACTATTCATATGTGGGGTGCAGTCAACAGTTTCTCCCCATCTCTGTATCTAGAGATCCCCACCCCCACCCCATGGTGCTGGTGGCCAACCAGCTCTGGGAGGCCACTGAATTTAGAGCAGAACCCAGGAGGAGTGACAGAGTGGTATTACTCTTGTGTCTAAAAAAGCGTGAGTGATGAAGAGGCCAGTCACGGGGACACTAAAGTCACCAGTGATACCGGTAAGTCTTTGAGAAAAGGAATGCCACGACTCAGATGCCAGAGTGTGGATGCCTCAAAGTGTGCGTTCATTAGCACAGGAGCGATGAGGTAGCCTAGGAGTCAGGCTCTCTGGCAGTCACCAGGCAAGCAGCCTTTAATGGAGAAGCATGGAGCTGAACAGAGAGACAAAGTATGTGCTCCAAAGAATCACTAGCCCACCCCCATGCACCTCCCGAAGCGTATGCTCTACCTGGCCATTCGCAAGATGCCACGGGGACTCTGATGGTGGAAAAACCACCAGGAACTCAAACTCTAGGGATGGCATCCATCTCCTCCCTTGCTCCTATACTGTGATTATTTTTATGGTTTATTTTGAGAGAGAGAGAGAGAGAGAGAGAGAGAGAGAGCGAGTAAGAGAGAGAGAGACCCCTGAACAGAGAGACAAAGTATGTGCTCCAAAGAAT
>JADRCD010227432.1:0-10433 GCA_019843815.1 Montemys delectorum
GCAATTCCAGCACTCCACAGTTCCAGACCAGCCAGAGCTGTATCATGAGACCCTGTCTCAAAACCCAAAGCCAGCCGGGTGGTGGTGGCGCACGCTTTTAGTCCCAGCACTTGGGAGGCAGAGGCAGGTGGATTTCTGAGTTTGAGGCCAGCCTGGTCTACAGAGTGAGTTCCAGGACAGCCAGAGCTATACAGAGAAACCCTGTCTCAAAAAAACAAAAAACAAAACAAAACAAAACAAAACAACCAATAACAACAACAACAACAAAAAACCAAAAACCAAAGCCAAGCCCAACCCCAACCAAACGGATGTACTGGGTGTTGTGTTAGGTCACTCCTAGTATGTGGAAGGTGTAAGAAGGCCTTCAAGGTCAGTTTCAACTTCGGGGTAAATCTAAGGAGAGAGAAGAAGATGGGAGGAAGCGGAAGAAGGGGAATGGAAGGGAGTGGGGGAGGGAAGGAGGAAGAGGGAGGGCAAGGGTGTGTAAGTACGTATCCCCGGGTTCGAAGCTCTTCACTGGCTGTTGGCAGTGTTCGGGCCCCAGCCAGCTGGCTGTGTTGATCCGTGGCATCCCAAATGTGTCTGAAGCACACTCCCAGCTATACAGCTTTTCCTCACTTTTCTAGAAGGCTGAACACCCACACTGGCCTCTTTTTTCCTCTCATCATGTTTTAACTCTCCATTGCTCAGCAAATGTTATGTCAGTCTTCAGAACAAATGGACTCCATGAAAGCTGGAGGTGAGGTTTTGTTTTATAGACCCCAACAGAAGCCAAAGCGTCATGCAGCATGGAGTGTGGCTCCCTCTGGTGGCCCTAGGCAGAATGGCACTGGGAAGGAGCAAAGATGGCTCCCTGGCTTAAGAAAGCTGAGGGTATGAAGTAGACCAAGACTCCCTTCCTCTTCCTCCCCAGCCCATACCCTGGGGGCCCTGGTGTGCTGCCCGCCCCCCCCCCCCCCCCCCCGGGTAACTCACATCACCCTGGTTGTCTCTGCGGTCCTGCCTTTGCTGGTAGGTGTATCGCATTCGGCCATTGCTGTAGACGTGGACGTTACCTGAAACGTGGAGGTAGAGTTGAGGGCTTCGGCAGTCAGACCCCAGAACCACCGCTAGAGAGAACTGGCTGTGGACTTACTGGAAGGAAAGCCACCCCCGAAGAACATGTTAAAGAGGTCTTCCGGGGAGATGTCGGCTTCAAAGCCTCGGTGGAAGTCCCCGTGGCTGTGGCCGTGCCGGGCGGCCTGGCTCTTGTCGTCACCAAACTGGTCATACTGTTTCCTTTTCTCCGGGTTGCTGAGTACCGCATACGCCGTGCCAATGGCTGCAAGGGGAGAGACCGCCTTAACAGAGCCGAGAGCTCCCTCCTTTCAGGTCTCAGTGGGGACTTAGGGGTGGAGGGAGTTTGCCTGTTGGGCAGGCTTTGGGGAGCAGGTGATCAAGGGTGCCCCTAAGCAAGGCTAAGTCCAGGCTGTGAGAATGCTCTTTTTTTGAGTCAGGGTCCCCGCTACATCCTGGAATGGTCCAGGAACTTGCCCAGGTTGCCCTCCATTCTTTATCCTCCTGCCTCTACACTGGGGTTGTGGGCATGAGTCTATACACCTGCTTCAGGTAGGTCCTGTCCAAGTTCTTTCACTGATGTTACAGAAATGCCCCTTGCACACACTCATCTTGTGGGGTGCCCAAGGAGACAGTGTAATACAATCCTAAAGTCATGGTGCGACCCAAAATAACAGACCCATGAGGCGCCGGTTGTAAACGGGGGAGCAGCAGACACTGCTGGGAAGGCACAAGACTCTGCTTTCTGGTGGAGACTCCCATGTGTCTGGTGTGTGGCTGGTCGGGATGAGTCTGCTGTCCCCAGGGCCCAGGCCTCAGCTGCTGTTTTCTATCTGGTGCTGGGGCCTCCTTACCAGAGCTCCCCGGGCAGAGAGCTACGGCTTCTCAGGGCCTTCATCCCCTACGCTCCCCTCGCTCACAGCAGTGGGCTGCAGACTAGTTTCAGAGCTGGGAGCCCCAGGGAGGGAAAATTGAGTCTTCTTCCATCTGTTCAAGGCCTCTCTGCTCTGCCACAGGCTTCCTACACAATGCTGCACAACATGGCTCCCCCAGTCACCATGCTATTGCCCAAAGGGAACAGTACCCAGGGACCAAGAAAATGCAGGGCCCAGCAACAGAGGGCAGGCATGGAGGCGGTGCACATGAGCACCAGAGAGAGGGAAGATGGAACTCTAAATGCATAAAGAATGACTTAGGATTCTGGCCAGGGGTGACACACTCGTTCCACAGATCCATACAGGCTGTACGATCATCATAAGTCTCTTTGTCCCCAGTGCGGGCCTGGGGCAGGTGTGGGAAGTGGGAAGCTGGTAGCCTGTTCTGAAGGAGCCCTCCTTTAGTATGGGGTACCCTGCCCATCGGTCCAGGAACTGTTGTCAGGAGTCTGCTCCCGGCCTAGGTGCTGCTGACCCTGGAGAAGCCACTGGAATGCCTCTGGCCCCTCCACTGTAACCCAGGAGATGAGGAGGAGCAGGGCTGGCCCTGTGTGAGAGCTGCTAGTTTACATGGCTGGGGTGGCTACTGGAATGTCCTCGGGGAGCAGTTCTCGAACAATTACACTTGAGACCACATTTTTCTGGCCCCACTTCCTGAGAAAGCTGCCTTGGCCTTGTACTTAAGACGAGATAAAAACACCAAGATGTGTAGGCATAGTGGCGCACACTTTTAATCCCAGCATTTTGGAGGCAGAGTTCCAGGCCAGCTCAGTCTACATAGGGATCCAAACTAACAAAGAAAGCCACAAAGAGCCCAGAGCTGCCTTACCCTTGAACGCTTCGGTGGCCCCAGGCGCATGGTTCTTGTCGGGATGGAACTTGAGGGCCAGTTTGCGGTAGGCCTTCTTTAGGTCCTCATCTGAGGCGCTTCTGCTCACCCCAAGGATCTCATAGTAATCTTTACACTGCTTGACCCTGGAACAGGGAGAAGAGGGTGGCAGGGGGTGCCTGAGGGGAGGGGTGAGGCACATAGCTCATGGCGGGGGTGGGAGACCAGACCTGGGTCAGCTGGCTAACTTGAGGGGTGAGGGAGTACTTAGGAGGGCTGGGCAGGGCCTGCTGGAAACACCATGACCACTCAGGACATGACGGGTGGCTTGCCAGGAGGTGTGGGCTAGCCCTTAGAAAGATCCTGAGGCTAATGTCGGAGGAAGGTCGGCTGGGGGGTGGGGTCTAGTCTGGAGTGGTCCCCAATGGTGGTATCAAGCCTGGGAGAGCTTCAAGCTTCACTCTGCAGGGCTGAATCTCCCCCCATCCCCCTGCTATGACATGGCTCTGCCTTTGCCTCTTGGCCACAGGCTCTGGTCTGAAAAGGTCTTTGTTGGGGTGGGGGGTGGGGGTGGGGGCAGAATCTGGAAGGCAAGATGGCAGTGTCTTCGTGTGACAAACAGAGCTGTGGGAGGCCTAGGGCTGGTGGCCAAGGGCAGAGGAAGGCCTCGGGTCGGTCAGCAAGGTCTCCAGTCTGCGGTGTCAGCAGTTGTGGGGGGGGGTGGGGGAGGCAATGAGGCACCGGCTCTCACCCTGTGGAAAATGAAGCTGGGCCTCCTCCAACTTCCAAGACCCGTCCAGTCCACTGGATGAAGTGAGAGGCTTCCCTGACCCTCCCCTGTCTTCCCCTCCCCCTCCCATGGTCCTTGCCTTTTCACAGCAGCCACCTGCTCCGAGGTATAGCCCTTGCTGCTCTCTCCTCCTCCTGCCTCACCGTTGGCTGAGGGGGTTTCGGTCCCGCCTGTCTTCTTGTTGGTGGTATAGGTTGTGTCTGTGGGTTGAGGTTGATCACCAGAGGACTGCGGTTTTTGATTGAGGGACTCGATCAGAGCTGCAAGGTAAAAGAAGCCACTGAGGGGTCTGCCTGCCATGCCTGCGGCCCCGGTGCCCCACTCTCCACCCTTCCAGCCCCCCCGCAACCCCCCCCCCCACTTCAGCCTGTTCTTTTAGGAGCCCCAGTCCTCAGGAATAAGAAGATTATAGCTTTTAAAATATAAGCAATATTAATTTTATTATCAAACTCACGAATTCAAGTAACTGAAGCAATTGCCTTCGTTCCTTTCAGATATCCTGCTTATATATGCATTCGTTTCCTTTCTTAACAAGTTGTAGGGGAATGCACTTGTCGGCTGGCAGTGTTTGCCAGCACTACTACATAAAGTGCCATGGTAACACACACTTTAGCCCCAGTCCTTAAAAGTCTGGCTCTCAGGTCTCCCTCTAATCCACAGGTAGTCTAAGGTCAGCCTAGGTGTGTGAGAGCTCCTGCCTCAGCAAACAAACTGCAAAAGAGGAGCTGGGTGTGGTGGTGCGAACCTCTGATCCAAAGGAATTTACGTTTCAGGCCAGCCCCGTGAACACAGTGAGTACTAAGCCAGCCCAGCCTACAGGTGAGGGACAGCACTTAGCTAAGGGCCTCCTCACCAGTGACAAAGCAACACAGGAGGCCCTGGGGAGATGGCTCAGCAGGAAAATGAGCCTGACCCCCAGATTCCAATGGTAGAAGAGGGAGGGGAGGGGACGGGAGAGGAGAAGAGAAGACAGAAGGGGAACAAGCACACACAGCCAAGCGTGGTGTCATATGCCTTCAATCCTAGTCTTCTGACTTCCAGGCCAGCCAGGGATACACAGTAAGACCCTGCCAAACCACCCCCCCCACACACACGTTTGACTAATGAACCCCCAGTTTATGATTTAGAATTAAGTTACTTTTTTTTGTTGTTTTTTTTTTTTCTTCAAGGGTTTCTCTGTGTAGCCCTGGCTGTCCCGGAACTCACTCTGTAGACCAGGCTGGCCTCGAACTCAGAAATCTGCCTGCCTCTGCCTCCCAAGTGCTGGGATTAAAGGCGTGAGCCACCACCACCAGGCTTGCTGTTTTTTTTAAACAGGATCTTGTTATGCAGCCCAGGCTGGTCTCATATTCACCATTCTCCTGCCTTGGTATCTTTTCATTGTGCTTGTTTGCTTGACTAGGCTCTCTGTTGTATTATGAACCTCTGTTGAACTCAATTCTCAGCAGTTCTCTCAGCGCTGCCTCACACACCTAGAACTCAGACCTCATGGCTACTTCCTGTGGTCTTCTATTTTTACACTGGTTATTTAGAATACTTTAATATTAAATGAATATTTTTATTAGTGCAAACTTAATATTAAGTTGAAGTTGTTAATTTTAATGCTCCCTAGTTTGAATAAATGTTTATTAACACAGTACATCAGAATTATAAACTGTTTAGTATTCCTAGCTTAGATTTAATAGTACCATCTCCTTTTAGTTGAGAACACAACAGGTTTTTTCCTCATTGTGGTAAAAACTCAGCAGAGGTTGGCGTGGGGTGCCTTCCCCAGTCTCTCTCCACATTAGTTCTGAGGCAGAGTTGCTTGTTTAACTTGGGGCTTGCTCATTTAGCTAACGTCCTCCCTACCACCATCCTCCTGCCTCTACTCCTGTGTTTGTGCATAATCAGCCTGGGCTTTGCTGGCTGCTGTGTGTGTGTGTGTGTGTGTGTGTGTGTGCGCGCGCGCACGCGCGTGTGTGTCTCTGTCTGAATTCAGGTCCTCATTCTTTACATGTGTAGTAGCCCAGGCTGATCTCGTAATCCTGCCTCCATCTCCTTGAGCAAGTTGTACTGGCATGACCCACTCACTACAAGTGACCAGCACTTCACAGACTTAGCAATCATCCCCCAGCTTCTAATCTTAATGCTTTATATGTATAATTCTGGGGGAATAGGCGATTTTATTTTTTGGACTTTTTTTTTTTTTTTTTCAAGACAGGGTTTCTCTGTGTAGCCCTGGCTGTCCTGGAACTCACTCTGTAGACCAGGCTGGCCTCGAACTCAGAAATCCATCTGCCTCTGCCTCCTGAGTGCTTGGATGAAAGGCGTGCGCCACCACTGCCTGGCTTTTTGGACATTTTTGAGTCAGAGTCTCAAGTAGCCTAGGCTAGCCTTTTACTCCCTATAAAGCTAAGGTTAACCTTGAACATCCTGATCTTCCTGCTTCTGCATTTAAAGTGCTAAGATTGTAAGCACGAGCCACCTCATGTGGATCTATCTTAAATTAATTTTATTTTTGCATCACTGGGAACCAACATGGGCCTCACTCAGGCTGAGCCCCATTCTACCAAAGAACAGCATCCTGGCCCAGCCTTCGGAATCCTTTTTTTTCTTTTTTTAAATTTTACTTTTTAAACTGAGTATTAGTACTCTGGCTGTATGAATGTCTATGCACAACATAAATGCCTGGAGTCCAGAGAGGGCATCAGAACCCCTGAAACTGGAGCTGCAAAATGTTGTGAGCCATGTAGCACTGGAGATCAAACTGGGTGCTGTGGAAGAGCAGCCAGTATTCTTAACTGCTGGGCCTGTTCTCCAGTCTGACCTTATGAACTCCAACACACATCCTCTGGTGGGTACAGAGAGGGCACAGCCCTCTGCGGTGGGCCATTAGCAGCCTGTCTGATTCAGTGGGACTGGCAGGAAGGCCAATTCTTGGAGCCTCTGCTTAGCAGCACTGAGGAATGGGGGAAGCACATCTGTCCCAGGAAACCCACAAAGATCCCTGGGCACTTATTTCTACTGCTAGGTTTTCCTTTAAGGTACTGGGGATTGAACATAGGACCTTAACCATGCAAGGCCAGTGCTCTACCATGGAGCTATTTCCCTAGCCCTACTGTTACATTTAACTTATTTAGACAGGGGTTAATGTAGGCCAGGCTAGACTTTAAATTCTCCATGTAGTTGATTAATGCTTCTACTTCCTAGGTACTGGGATTACCAGTGTGTGCCAGCAAGCCCGAACTATTATTGTTTATACATATTTTTTTATTTCACCTGTACAGTCATTTTCCCTGCACATATGTCTGTGCACCATGTGCAGTATAGATCTCCTGAGACTGGAGTTACGGAAAGTTAGCTGGAAGCCACTATGCGGGGGTTGGGAATTGAACCTGGGTTCTCTGTGAGAGCAGTCAGTGTTCTTTGTTTTGTTTTGTTTTGTGTTTTTTGAGACAGGGTTTCTCTGTGTAGCCCTGGGTGTCCTGGAACTCACTCTGTAGACCAGGCTGGCCTCGAACTCAGAAATCTGCCTGCCCCTGCCTCCTTAAGGCCTGCGCCACCACTGCCTGGCTCACAGCCAGTGTTCTTAACAAATGCTAAACCCGGCAGAGGTGGTGCACGCCTTTAATTCCAGCACTTGGGAGGCAGAGGCATGGGGATTTCTGAGTTCAAGGCTAGCCTGGTCTACGGAGTGAGTTCCAGGACAGCCAGAGCTATACAGAGAAACCCTGTCTTGAAAAACCAAAAACTAAAACAAACCAAAACTAAAATCAAAACCAAAAACCCCCCAACTGCTAAGACATGCCTGTAGCCCCACTGCTCTACTTTTTAGCTAGCTGGCCATACTGAACGATCTACTTCATTGGGGTCTATAAGTGATGTTTGCTATCACCCTAAAACGGGATCGTGATGATTCAAATGCAAGCTTTTGGTTCCTCTTGACTCACCATCTACAAACCCTAGCACACTACAGTGTCCTGGCTCCTAAATTCCAAAGCCATTCACAGACCTCTGGGAAAACAAGTTACCTAGATCCTTGTTGGGACCCAAGATACCTGTGGGCCAAGGAAAAATGGTGCCACCACTCAGACTTGATTCCACTTCCTTCTCGAGTGTCACAGCAGTGTACCAAGTGCCAGACACCTTCCACCACCAAGGGCACGTATACATACCCAGGGGCTGCTGGGAACTGAGCACTGGATTCTGGTGGACCACAGTGCCATGGCCATGGCTAGCTCAGTGTAGAGAACTCCACAGACTGTGCAATTCAAAGAGAGAAGCTGGCGGCAGGGGGCAGGGTTTGTGGCTCACGGGGAGTGAGGCCTTGACTGAGGGAGGAGTGCTTGGAGAAGCAGCAGTAGCTGGGAATAGTCGTGCTCAGTTGTAACCCTACCACTCTCCACCCACTCGGGGTTTCAAGACAGGGTTTCTCTGTGTAGCCCTGGCTGTCCTGGAACTCCCTCTGTAGAGCAGGCTGGCCTCGAACTCAGAGATCCGCCTGCCTCTGCCTCCCAAGTGCTGGGATTAAAGGCGTGTACCATTACCTCCTAGCCATGATCTTGGCATGCTGAGGCAGGATTTTGAATGGGAGGCCAGCCTATGCTACATAGAGTTGGGCCACAGGATAGAACGCCATCTCAAACAAAGATTAGTATTGGGCTGGAGAGATGGCTCAGCAGTTAAGAGCACTGATTGCTCTTCCAGAGGTCCTGAGTTCAATTCCTAGCAACCACATGGTGGCTCACAACCATCTGTAATGGGATCTGATGCCATCTTCTGGTGTGTCTGAAGACAGTGACAGTATGAAATAAATCCTTTAAAAAAAAAGATTAGTAGCAATCATCTTTTCTCCTGTTTTAGAGGCAGTGCTTTTGCTATGTAGTAGAGGCTAGACCCCGAACTACGATTCTCTCAAGTGCTGAGATGACAGGTAACAGCCATTTCTGCTATTGAGTGTTCCACGTGTGTTGGCAGTGTGCCACAATGCTCTGAAGAAATTAGCTCATGTAACCATCACGACAGCCTCTGACAGGAAGTGGCATCACCCGTAGCCACTCCCCTTGGGGAGAAATCGCTGTGGCGCACTGTCCTGGCAGAGATGCATAGGTCCCCACTCTAACTCTGTGGCTCTCTGAATGGGAACTCCGCATGCTATGTTCAGAGGCCACATACTGTCTGCCACTTCCTAGCATGGCAGCATGACCCTGGTGGTCTATGACACCTGCTGGCACCTCAGTTTCCTCACTGATGGTATGAGGATGATGAACTAAGATAACATGTGAATGTGGTCTGGAGACCGGCAAGGCCTAAATGTTCTAAGTATCACAACCTCGGGTGACCAACTGGCCAGAGGTGCAGCTGACTGGGGCTGGGGTGCCTTGCATGGTCCAGGCTAAGGCGGAGGTAGCCAGATCTTGGTCCTGAGCAGTACCAAGAGACACCAGGCAGCAGTGGAGGCAAAGGAAGAAACTAAGAGACAGGAGGGGGCTGGTCCTAACAGCAGAGGAAGGACCTAGTCCCTGGGGTTTTGAACCAAACTGCCTGTTTTGATCTCTTTGGAAGTTGTCTCTGGTCCAGGTTCAGCCTGCTGTGCATGTCCCAAGAGCAGCAGCACCAGTGATCCAATCAACACAGCTGCACAGGTCAGGTGATGGAGGCCTGAGCAAGTATTCCTCACCAAAGAGTCTCGAGGCTTTTTAGGCAGTTCCACTTTCAGTCACTCTGATTTCCCTACGATGCAGAACCAAAAGGAGAGTGGCTCCTCCAAACTCAGCACCACCCAGAAGGTTCCAGACTGAGCTGAAAATGGAAGTCTTCTGGTTGCTGGCAAGCAGGTCTCCCCATGGGTCTGGATGCCCCCAACAGGCCTGCAGCATGTGACAGTCTCACCCTGACTCATCACTACATCTCCCGTGACACAGTGGCTGACAGACAATGTCCAATGACACAAAAGGGTTGGGGAACAGGCTGGCTTAATGCTAAACTTAGCTTTGGGTGTGCTTGCTGGATCAGTGAACCTCGGGGGTGTGAACCATGCTCTGTGCTACTTGGGATCTTAGGCACGAAGACTGCTCAGGTCCAAGGGTTTGAGGCCAGCCTGGGCACCACAGTGAGATGCTGTTGTTTCAACTTATTTAAAGAGAAAGGGCCTGGTATGGTGGCGGATACCTTTAATCCTAGTGCTTGGGAGGCAGATGCAGGTGGATGCTTGTGAGCTTGAGCACAGCCAAGCCTACACAGCAAGTTCTAGTCCAGCCAGGGCTACATAGAAAGACCCTGTCTCAAAAACAAACAAAAAGGTAGGCCTCAGTAAGAGAAGGTCTCGGGGCAATCAAGACTTATAGCTGCCAAGACCTGCCCTTCCCCAGTGTGGAGCCCCGACTTGCTCAGACCCAGCCAAGGGCACTTGCTAGCAGGTTCCTATCAGATAAATTAACCTAGCTGCTTCGGGCATTTCCGTCTTAAGGGCAGTGTGAGAAGGTGTGAGGTGTATACAGGGCTTAATGAACGGCTAGCAGCTGTTTTGTTCTTAGGCCTGCGGCAGTCAAAGAGAGTCAGGAAAAGTCAGAATGGGGAAAAGAGCCCAGGGCAGAGTCACACAAGACATGGGCCCTTGGCATCTGGCATTGTGCTTGACCCCTGCCCCTGGCTGCTTGGAGGAACAAGTAAGAGTCAATAAAAGCCAGGCGGTGGTGGCGCACGCCTTTAGTCCCAGCACTTGGGAGGCAGAGGCAGGCGGATTTCGAGGCCAGCCTCGTCTACAAAGTGAGTTCCAGGACAGCCAGGGCTATAAAGAGAAACTCTGTCTCGAAAAACCAAAAAAAAAAAAAAAAAAAAA
>JADRCD010227432.1:10533-22619 GCA_019843815.1 Montemys delectorum
ACAGAGAATGGAAGGACCAGGGATCATAAAGGTGGATGGATGTAAGCGGAAAACTCCGCCCTACTCCTTGCTGGTACTAGGATTCTCTCTTGCACTGTCTGTGAAGGGCCAACTGCCCTGGTATGCAAACTCCCCCTCCTCTCCACGGCCTTGTTGGGATGGCCTCTCTGACTTACCCTGACTTCACAGTGAGCCACTTTACAGAAGCCTGGGTAACATGAGCTGCAGGCACCTCATCCAGTCACCTCTCCTTGCTAGGGAAAACGAGGCCTAATTGCATTCTCAAGTCCTCCTTGCAAAATCTGCTCTCTTCTATTTTCTTGCAGATGTAGTCCAAACTGACCTGGGATGTAAGACTCCTTTGTTTCCTGTCTGCTCTCCAAGTGCTGTGACTATAGATGTGGGTCACCATGTCCCCACCATGCCCACCAGGTCCCCACTGTGCCCAGTCTTGTGTGTGTGTGTGTGTGTGTGTGTGTGTGTGTGTGTGTGTGTTTTGAGACAGGGTTTTTTGGTGTAGCTCTAGCTGTCCTGGGACTCAGAAATCCGCCTGCCTCTGCCTCTCAAGTGCTGGGATTAAAGGCATGCGCCACCACCACTCGGCCTTGTGCCCAGTATTTTTAACCCCTTCACTAAGTATCAGGTGAAGCCAGTGACCATTTGGCCAGCAGATGCTGGATAGAACATCCCAGAAAAAAGTCAGACATGATGGTGTATGCCTTTAATCCCAGCATTTAGGAGGTGGAAGCAGTCAGACCTTTTCGAATTCTAGCTCAGCATGGTCCACAAAGTGAGTTCCACGCCAGCCCTGGCCACAGAATGAGGCTTTTTTAAAAAAGAAACTCCCAGAAAAAGATACTCATGGTATCGCTTCTACTGTGGCCTCCCAGCGGCCTTGTTCCTGTTCCGGAACAAGTGGCCCGGTGGTGATGTACCCCCTGTCCTGCCCCTACAGCAGGGGTCTTCTACTCCTGTCTGAGCCCCCTTCCTGACCGCTCCTTTACCGCTCAAAGACTAAGCTTCTGTTCCGGCTCTCCTTCTGGTCTGTGACTTGTCCCTTGCCCACGTGGCCTCTGCCACCCCTAGCATCTCCAGGTCTACAGCCTTGGCCTTCCCCCAGGACTGCTCTCCCGGCTAAGGACAGGTGTGCTGCATGGCTTGTCCACCAACAGCTTCTCCATGTTCCCGGCTTTCCCACAGTGATCTCAGCTATACCTGCTCCCAAAGAGTGTCAACAAAGCTAGTGACAGTAGCCTTTCATCTTAAACAGGCACTTTCTCCTTGACTTTAGGCTGGTGGCTCTCAGGAACGTCCCACTGGCCCTTCCCATGCTGTCTGTCCATCTCTTCTGTCACAAAGGGTGACCCCGATTCCCCAGCACCCGTCTATTACATCATCATTTCACGACGGCTCTTCACCTCTGCATCCCCCCTTGGGTCATCATCCCTCTCGTCAACCTTTCTAGGAGTCCCCCTTCCCTTTGCTGGCTTTATATGTTTTGGGTTTTTTTGTTTGTTGTTTTATTTTGTGGGGGGAGACAAGAGTGTCACTAAGATATAATCCAGGCTGGCCTCAAACAACCTGGTGCCTCAGTTTCCTCACTGCTGGGATTTTAGGCATGCACCATTATACCTGGCCTCATCCTGCCTTTTTTTGTTTTGTTTTGTCTTGTTTTTTTGAAAGAAAATTATCCCTTCCCCCTTTTGGTCTCTTCTAGCCCAGGCTAACTTTGAACTCAAACTGGCTGCATAGCCTGGGCCAGCTTCATTATGCCTATGCTACCTTCCAAGTAGACTTGGCAGGTCTGACAGACCTCAGCAGGCTCTTCCGGTTTTCTCTACGCAGAACAAGTCACACTATATCATGTCTGAGAGGAAAGGAGTTCTACAATCTGGGCCCTACTTTGCTTTCTAACTTGAATCCTCTAGATAAATTCCTATGTCACCTTTATTTAGAGAAATTCTAAATCTCCCTCCTGATCCCCGGCCAACTTTTTCACACTTTCTAGTCCCTTCCAACAAAGTGACATCTGAATGTGGCCTCATCTCTCACAGCCTGAAGAAGCTGTTCCCTCTGTACAATAACATTACTTGTGTGGCCTCATGACAGCGCTCCCAACGGCTCACAATAGGACGGTCGGGAGGTCACCCTCCACACATTCCCACCCCACAACCCTGAACCCACAGGTGGCAGGGCCTGGACTGCCCTTAAGACCTCAGCACCTAGACTGTGCCCACTTCCTTTTTTCCTTCCTGCCTGCCTTCCTGTTAAATCGCTAAGCGGCGATCACCTGCCCTGCAACCTTTCTCTCGGTAAGTCTGCATCCTTGCAGATCTTGCCAATCCTGCTGTGCCGCTTGGCATCAAGCAGTGACCTTCGCAGGCAAAACAAAATAGATTCAATGTCAGTTTACTTTTCTTTACATAAAGATAAGGTCTTGCTCTGTGGCCCAGATGACCTCAGACTCTTGCGGCATCTCCTGAGCTCAGGAATCATAGGCATGGGCCACCACACTCGCAACCATCTGCTGTACTGAAAGAACTCCTAGCTAAACATTCTTCAGTGTAGACAACCACCTAAGGTTTCCTGGGCCTAAACTAGCCTTATGTCCTTGTCTGTTTAGGCGAGGTTGCTATTAAGTTTATGCGCGCGAGGCATATGTCCTTATCCATCAAAGACATAACAAATATCCAAAAAGTGGGCTGAGATGGCTTAGACAGTGAAGGTACTTACTGCCATACCTGGGACCCACAAGATGGAAAGACAGAACCGACTCATGAGCGTGAACGAACACACACACACACACACACACACACACACACACACACACAGCAAGCCCTGCAAGGACACCTTGTCTAGATTCCTGAACTAGCATAGGTGGCCTTTGCCATACCCTAGAGCTCTATTTCATCAGCTTTCTTAACTGCTCCTCGGCTCCCAGCAGTAATCAGAATTCTGACAGTATGCACCCCACCGGCGCAATCCATTTATAAAGAGGGAATTATCCCATGGGGGAGCACCTTGAGTGCTTTACCAGAGCAGTTAACCGAGCAGATCGAAACTCTCTCCTAGAGGAGGCAAAGAGACCAAAGATCAACCTCCTGCAGAGTCAGGAGGGAGGAAAGTTCAGGAATGCAGCTGCCTCTAAGGCCAGTACTCCAAACGTGGGCAGGGAAGGTGAAAGGCTAGCTGTGGCTTCTTTGTTTCATTTTAATAAACAGGTATGGTGTCTCAGGGCTTTCCACTTTCTAGCTGTGTCACGTCCTATGACGCTTATCGCTGAGTTCTTTCTTCATCTAGAGATGATAGGAGGGTGGTGCTCTATCTTCCTGAATGTACGGGATCGGGTGACAAAACGTAGGAGAAACAACTTTTTTTTGTTGTTGTTGTTTGTGTTTTTGAGACAGGGTTTTTCTGTGTAGCCCTGGCTGTCCTGGAACTCACTCTGTAGTCCAGGCTGGCCTTGAACTCAGAAATCCACCTGCCTCTGCCTCCCAAGGACTGGGATTAAAGGCGTGCCCCACCACCGCCCGGCGATTAGGAACTTTTGCACAGAAAAGTACTACGGGTATTCTTGTTTATAGACATTATCTGTTCCAACTCCCTAAACTTCCAGATGGGGAAACCCAAGTTCACAATGAGACGTGGGTCTCTTAATTCTAAAAGCCTGCTGTACGTCAGAGTTTACTAACTCCACAGAAACAAATCCTGCGTCTTTCTCCTTCCCAGCTGGTATTACAATTTTCTTGGGCACTTAGTTTACAAAGGCAAAAAGGAGGGGAGGCCACCAGGTAAAGTGACAAGACAAGATCACTATTCCCTCCCTGGTTTGGGAGGTCTCAGCCCTAGGCTATTCAGCTACCTGGCACTCAGCAGCCGTAGCAGTCCGTAAGACCCGCCACCCTGGCCGGCTGAGGTCGAAGGTGGGATGGGGAGGCTGAGACTGGGATCTTCAACAATCCATCCACTCCGAAACACCGCTTTCAAGAGACTGCAGGAAGGACTGCGAGTTGGAATAGCTTATTTTGCTAAGGGTTCTCTGATTCGAGCGAATGAATTCCTTTCCTCTCTAGAACCCACTCTCCCTTAGAATAGTTATGTTTATTTTCCTGAACTATATTATTTCCCAGGCCGGCCACTGGCCCTGGGCCACCGAACAGCCCTCTGGGAAAAGTAGTTCGCTTTCGCTTCAACGTTGAGTTCTCTTCACCGGGTCTCCCAGCGCGTTTCCTTCCCAGAAACCTCATATTCCAGAGGCTTCCACAAGCACTGGAAAGGGGTTGGGAGCCAGGCCCTCGGGGGTCTCCAGGGGGCCAGCATCCTAGAGACCGCGGCACCGCCGGACTACGAACCCCAGCAGCACCCGCGCGCACCAGTGCGCAGGCGTAGCCGCGCCTCGCCACCCCTCCCCCCTCGGCCAACTGCTCCCGTCGGTCCGTTCCCGTGTTCCCCCCGATCCGTGCTAATGCCCCACTCGGTCCCTGCGGCGCCTCCCACTCACCGCTGACTCGTGGCGTCGGGTACAGCCGCTGCGCCTTCTCCAGGAAGCGCAGCGCCCGCTCGGGCTGGTTGCTTTGGATGGCCTTGAGGGCGATGCTGATACAGCGCTCGGCTTCATCCTTGTTGGATTCCATGGCGGAACCCGAGCGCGGAACCAGGGAGGGGGAGGCCGGGCGAGCGAAGGGCTGCGCCAGCCGCCGGCGCGTCGCGGGGCAGGCCGGCGCGGAAGGATGACATAACCCTCCGCCCCTCCTTCCCGGGATTTGAGTGAGGGTTGAACCCGGGCGGAAGCCCTACCGTATGTCTCCTAAGAAAGGGGCGTTCGGTTAGGAGGCGCTAGAAGGCGCGGGCGCCCCAGAGCGCAACTGCTGAAGTTGAGGGTGCGCGCACGTTCCTGGTGGTGGCCTTCGCGTTTCAGTCCGACGGTCTGTTAATCGAGTACCCGCTGTTTGTCAGACGCTGCTCTGATGTGGCAGTGGAGTCAAAACGAAACCCTGTCCTCACAGAGCTTTCGTGAGTGGGGAGAAGTCCGGTAAACAGAAACATTCAGATAGTGACACAGTCAAGGCAAATATCGAAAAGCAGAGGGATGGAGGGGAGGGCTGCCATTTAAGATTGTTTAATAGATCAGAAACTCATTTTACAGGCCTCTGAATTCTAAAGAAACAGGAACGTGTGATTGGAGAAAGGGTGGTTCGCCCGGAGGAAATAACAAATGTAAAGGCTCCGAATGGGGATTTTTGTTACGAGTTATTGCGGGATCAAGGAGGGGTTTACAGGAGTCGCTACAGAGTCGCGCCAGTCAGGATGCAGCTCTGCCAAGGTTGCCAATGACTTCCACTCGGCCAAATCTACTGGCTGTTTCTTAGCCCTTGCATTCTGGTCTTTCACAGGAAACCACATCAATAAACCCAATGAAATTAAAGGGTGCAATGCGATAGTGGCGTATGCCTTCAATCTCAGCCCTTGAGAGGCAGAGGAACTCTGTGAGTTCGAGGCCAGCCTGGTCTACAGAGTGAGTTCCAGGACAGCCAGGACTACACAGAGAAACTCTTGTCTCGAGAAACAAACACAAACAAAAGTTAAAGAGCAGCTGTTATAATCAGGTGAGACTCGGTGAATATATATTCATCGAGTTGCAGATACACACATGTACATATATATAAAGCATAAATATATAACAAACATATAAAACACATATATAAATACACACACACACACACACACACACACACACACACACGGAACTAACATCTGAGTGAGATAACCCAGACCCAGAAAAACAAACATGGCGTCTTGATTATAAGTGGATTATAGCCATAGAGTACAGGATAACCATCCTACAGTCCACAGACCCATAGAAGCTAAGTAACAAAAAGGGCCCAGGGGAGGATGCTTGAATCTCACTGAGAAGAGGAAATTAAATAGTCACAGGAGTGGAGGGAGGGACAGAGCAGGGTGGAGAGGGGAAAAGGAGAGATCAAGTGAGGGGAGGACTGCATGTAGCCTTAGCTGGATTGGAACTCCCTCTGTGAACCAGGCTGTCCTCAAACTTGTCAGGCTCCTCATGTTCTACCTTCCACATCTGGCTAAAGTCTGGATATATTTTGAAAACTTTTTTTTTTTTTTTTCTGCTGCTGCTGTGGATGGATGCTCAGTGTGAGAAAAACAGAGGACTTCTGGCCAGTGACAACATTCTTGGCCTGACTATCTAGACAGAATTTCTGTGTACTTGGACTGGAGAAATGGGGAAGCCCGTGAAAGGAGCAGTTTGTTGGGAAGAATATTAGATGTTCGGTTTAGGGAGGATGTATTGGCAGTGGGAATGGTAATTAGGGGATTGTACAGTGGAGGGAAGATGAAGGGCTGAGGGTGGGGCTTAGGTGGAGACCATGTTTAGAAGGTGTAAGACCGGGGCTTTAATTCCCCCCAGGAGTATCTGCCCCCCCCCAGACAAAAATAACAGACAAAACAAGAAGCTCAAGCAGAAACCTAACTTTGAAAATTATTAGTGGATGTGGATTTTATTAAATGTGCAAAAGCTCTGTCTGCATGCACACCTGCATGTCAGAAGAGGGCATCAGATCCCTTCACAGAGGAACCACTGTGTAGTTGCTGGATATTGAACTCTAGAAGAACAGCTAGTGCCCTTAACTGCCGAGCCATCTCACCAGCCTTGAATGCTTTTAAAGCAAACCACGGGACTAGATACACCAAGATGTAAGTGGGGAGCAGATGAGGAACTGGATTACAGAGCCCTCCATTACCCAGAGGGCTGGAGGGAGAGGAGACTCTGGAGAGAAGAGTGTGCTGAAGCGCGGTGTAAGGTGAGAAGATGAGTTACTCAGGAGCCAAGGGAAGTGGATGTTTCTAATGGAGGCAGGCTTTAAATGATGAAATTTATGTTGAGGCCAAGCAATATAAGGACGGAGAAATGCTGGCGGTGTGAACTGCTATGCTCACGATGATGCAATGGTTTCCACTGTGTTCCCAAGGGGCTGTGTGCTCTCAACACGGAGTATACTGTAGCAGTTTTTTCTGTTTCTTTTAAAAGAGAGCATGTTGACTATCTTCTTTTTTTTTCTATTTTAAATAATGTATTTACTTTTATTTTATGGACATTGGTGTTTTGTCTGCATGTATGTCTGAATGAGGGTGTCAGATCCCCTGGAACAGGAGTTATAGGCAGTTGTGAATTGCCATGTGGGTACTGGGAATTGAACCTGGGTCCTCTGGAAGAACATCCATCCTTAACTGCTCTTAACTGCTGATCCATCTCTTCAGTCCACTATAGCATTTTCCCTTTCTTTCTTTCTTTCTTTCTTTCTTTCTTTCTTTCTTTCTTTCTTTCTTTCTTTTTTCCAAGACAGGGTTTCTCTGTGTAGCCCTGGCTGTCCTGGAACTCATTCTGTAGACCAGGCTGGCCTTGAACTCAGAAATCCATCTGCCTCTGCCTCCCTAGTGCTGGGATTAAAGGTGTGTGCCACCACTGCCTGGCTCACTATAGCATTTTCTAATAGAAATCATTTAATTGGCTTAGGAATTTTGACGATGCAAATAAAATAGGGAACAGTTAGATATAAGATGTGAGATCTGGGGCACAGGGACACTTGGGCTTGGACAGACACATGGACACAATATTTTTGGGAGAGGCAGCCAGCAGGTGTGGAGACAGAGGCATTAGAAACCTTCCCTTCAGTTATTTTCTCAGTTCTCTGAGGAGCAAGGTCCTCTTTCACAAGACAGCCCTACATTTGAATAGATTAGTGGGCTCCTAATGTGTTAATGGTTAAATCCAGGACAGAGAGCTCTCAAACAGCCCTTCCTGACATTGACCTAGGACTATAATGTCTGCCTTCCATCTCCTGCTAAGTGCTTGAGTTTTATTCTCTCTTTTCCTGAGTGCCAGGAGTCCCCTTTCTGCTTCAGTCTGTGGACCGGGGTGGTGGTGTTTTATCAGTATGCTAAGGACTGTGGATTGTGATTGTTCTGTTACTGCCCTGCAAGCCCTCCCTCTCTTCCTGCCATAGAAAATGACAAAGTCATTTAAAATCTTAATCAGGGGACTGCTCTTCGGAAGGTCCTTGAGTCCAAATCCCAGCAACCACATGGTGGCTCACGACCATCGACCATCCGTAATGAGATCTGACGCTCTCTTCTGGGGTGTCTGAAGACAGCTATAGTGTACTCACATATAACAAAGTAAATAAATCTTTAAAAAAAAAAAATCTTAATCAGTTCTGGCTCCTTGGTGGGTTGGCAGGTATCCTAGATGTTGCTCAGTTGCTGTGAAGAGACACCAGGACCAAAGCAATTGGGGGCTGGATGAGGGTTTCAGAGGCTCAGTCCATGATGATCATGAAGGGAGCACGGTGGTAGACAGCATAGTAGGGCAGCAGGCAGGCAGGTTGTGTGCTGGGGAAGGAGTTGAGAGCTACATCCTGACTCTTGTGCGCTTGTGTGTGTGTGTGGGGGGGGGGCTGGCATAGGCTTTTGAAACCTCAAAGCCCAACACCTCCCCCAGTGCCACAGTGCCCCAACAAGGCCACCCCTCCTGAACCCTCTGCCACTCCCAGATGACTAAGCATTCAAATATAAGAGCCCATGGGGGCCATTTCTTATCAAGCCACCACAGCAGGTCCCTTATACAGTAAGGACCTGGAGAGGAGGCTGAGCGCCCCCTGGGTGGATGCGCATGGTTCTCAGCAGGGACCATCTGCACACCAGCTTCCCACTCTTTCCTTCTGCTGCTGAGCTTGGCTCCCTCCCTCCCCCTCTCTCCCTCCTGCCCCCACCCCCTTTCATCTCTCCTTAACCCCCCTCCCTCCCTCCTTTTTGTGGTGCTGGGAACCAAGGGCATCTTGTATAGTGCACAGAGCAGGCGCTCCCGAGCTACGCTCCTTCCAGACCTGCCTGTGTCCTGAGCAGAGGCATTGACCTGGGCCCGAGGGCTCACCTGAATGGACTCTATGTTAACACCCTCACTTTCAGCTCTCAGTCCCGTTCCTCAGCTCATGCTAACCGCTTTGGTTCATGGATTTGGACTTTGTTTAAAACAAATGCAGGGCTGAGTATGTCGGCTCACACTTGGTTTTGCTTGTTTGTCTGTTTAGCTTTTTTGTTTCTCTGTGTAGGCCTGGCTGTCCTCAGACTTGCTCTGTGGACTAGGCTGGCCTCAAACTCAAGAGATCTCCCTGCCTCTGCCTCCTGAGTGCTGAGATTGAAGGCATGCACTGCCGTGGCCACCACCCAGTTTTATACGTGTAGTCCTATTACTTGGGAGGCTGAGGCAGGAGGATTGCTGTGAGTTCCAGGCCAGCCTGACCTACACAGAAAGTCCCAGGGCAGCCTAAGTTACAGAGTGAACTCCTGTTTCCACAATACATCCAGCAGGGATGAACGGCAGTCACACCCCTTTCTCCCAGGAGCCCAGGCTTGCTGTGGTCCTCCTGCCCCAGCTTCCCGATGCTAGAATATAAGCCTGCATATCATGGGTAAGAATGTCATGGTGTTCTGGGAGAAAATCTCAAAACGTCTTTCCTGAAGTGCTCTGGTGGCCTTCTCTGAGTACCCAGAGGCAAAAGCCTCATCTGGCTCTGCCACTGGACCAGAAGCCACCACTGTGATAGGCTGCAGTTAGCTGTGTGTCTGTCTCCAGCAACACATCTGGCTGTTCCTTTATCTTTCCATCCCCCACCATTATCTCCCAGCACCTAACGCATCTCTTTTCCCCACCCCCACGCCTACCTGCACTGTCCTTAGTTACCTTTCCTGTCTGTCCAATTTTCACTCACTCTTGAGGTCTCTGCAGGAAGCTCATCGCTTCTGTGAGGTGACAAATGTAATTTAGCAATCATGTGTCTGTTCTGGAAGCCAGCGCTTCAGGGATCCCAAGATGCACGGTAAAGAAGGTTAGAGGCTGACTTCAGGGGGGCCCAGACTAGAGGGAGGAGGAAGAGAATGACATGGGACTGTGCCAACTCCAGAGGTGGCTCAGAGGCTGGAGTTGACCATTCTGGTCTGGTTACTGTCTGTGGTTGGCTTGCTCCATTGCTGGGGGTCTGTAGCCGAGGCAGGCCATGCTGGCGGTGGTGTAAGTGAACTTCACATTATGATATCCAGGAAGGAGAGGGAAGGAAAGACGGATGGACACTTGACAGCTCTGCCCTCAGTGGTCTGCTTTTTCCAAGTAGGCCCCACTTCCTGATAGCTCATTCAGGAACTGTCTTAGTTAGGGTTTCACTGCTGTGAACAGCTACTATGACCAAGGCTACATTTTATAAGGACATTTAGTTGGGGCTGGCTTACAGGTTCAGAGGTTCAGCTCATTATCATCAAGGTGGGAACATGGCGGCATTCAGGCAGGCATGGTGCAGGAGGAGCTGAGAGTTCTACATCCTCACTTAAAGGCTGCTAGGAGGAGACTGGCTTCCAGGCAGATAGGATGAGGGTCTTAAAGCCTACACCCACAGTGACACACCCACTCCAACAAGGCCACACCTCCTAATAGTGCCACTCCCTGGGCCAACATATTCAGACTATCACAGGAACTTACCAGTGGTAATGCTACTGGCTGCGGACCAAACCTGTTAGGGGGCACTGTGTGTACCCAAATATATCCTTTAAAGAAGTTGTGAGGCTCAAATTCTGCCTGAACTACAGTATACATAAACACACAGGCAGATAAAGCACAGAAGAAGACCATGGAAACGGGGCACAGGTCTGGGCTCCCCAGCTACCTGGTGTTCACTCTTACCCTTCCCCACAACAGTGGTCCCTGGGCCTGCTACAGAGCACCAGTGTGGGTCAGAGCGGGCCTAGCATGCATGAGACCCTTGCATGCAATCTCTTGCATCCCTAAAGAAGAAAAGAAGCTGGGTGCTGGTGATACACACCTTTAATCCCAGCACTTGAGAGGGAGAGAGGCAGGTGGATCTCTGTTAGTTGAGGCTAGCCTGGTCTATAGAGTGAGTTCCAGGATAGCTAGGGCTACACGGAGAAACCCTATTTTGAAAAACAACACAAACAAGCAAAAAGAAGAAAAGAAAAGAAAAAGAGAGAAACCTAAATTTCACATTGCAGGCGATGAATGTAATTGACTCCAAAGCACAGATGGCTGATGGGAGTTTTCCTAAGACTTCATTTTTGGAGGCTGTGGAGTCCCGGTTGGCTGCAAACATGTGGAGTCCCTCCTGCCTTACTGTCTCAAGGTGCTGGGGTTATAGGCATGGCTCATCTTACTTGGAAAAATCAGTTCTTTGTAGACCGAATATGAATATGGTGATGGGACATCTGGAGATCCTCACTGGTCCACGTTCCCTGGATGCTGGAGAGAGACAGGCACATAGGCAGCCATCCTTCTTCCAAACTTGGCTGTCTCCTGGCTGGCCCCTCATCTCTATTCTTTTTAAAATCCAAAGTCCTTTGGTCTCAACCCGTTTTGGTTTGTGTATGCTTGGCCCAGGGAGTGGCACCATTAGAAGGTGTGGCCCTGTTGGAGTAGGTGTGTCATTATGGGTGTGGGCTCTAAGACCTTCATCCCAGCTGCCAAGAAACCAGTCTCCTCCTAGCGGCCTTCAGATGAAGATGTAGAACTCTCAGCTCTGCCTGCACCATACCTGCCTGGACGCTGCCATGCTCCTGCCTTGATGATAATGGACTGAACCTCTGAACCTGTAAGCCAGCCCCCATCAAATGTAGTCCTTATAAGAGTTGCCTTGGTCATGGTGTCTGTTCATAGCAGTAAGACCCTAACTAAGACAACCTCTATTCCAGCTTCCCTTGAGGGAGACATGGGACAGCTGTCTGTTTCACGGTTGGAAACTGACCCTGGAGAGTTCATGGGTGAGTGGCCTTGGAGTTGGAAGTGTGTTCTTTTGGGGGGTAGACTCCTAAGCCAGACCTCCATTCTTGACATCTTGCCTGGGTTTTGGGCCTGCCTACTGTGGCCTACCTACAAGATACTCCCCTCTTGATGTCTTGCAGGCACCTCCACATTCTCTTTTCAAACCTTTTTCTTGACTCTTTGTGAGTTTCACAGCATGCACCTAGATCCACTCACCCGTCCCCTCATATCTGCCCTCTGC